>CAJNOQ010000441.1:0-50590 GCA_905250885.1 Didymodactylos carnosus | reverse complement strand
ATCATACTACAAAATATTTTAAAGTGACTGATTGAGATAAATCATACAGAAAATCGGCTGGCAATGATTTATAGTGTTGACTTAAACAGCACGAGTAGAAAAAAAATATTCATTGGCTTTTAAGATTGGCTTATTAATATCTTTTAGGATTTTAAGGAAAACGTTAAGAATAGGTTACCGTACTAGGCTTAAATTGTAGTTTTCTACTTCTGACTTAAAACTAAGTTAACAAGGTTGTTGGAAAGTATCGTCAAAAAGCCACTTTTTTCCTCAGTTAGTTTCGAAGTCGAAGTGCTATGGGAACCGAACTACATCTTTTACCCGTTTAAAGGTACACTAACTAGAAATTTAATATGTTCTCTCTATAGAGTCAAGCCAGATACAAGCATGTGTCAATTGTAGCATATTAATGAACGACAGAGATGACTCAAAATAAATTCTGTTTGTCTGTTGTGTATACATTATGGAAATATCTTAGTCATAATATTTTAGACATAGAGTATTTTTGATCAAACCAAAGCATCCATAAATTTCTACTATCAACGTTAAATTTCGAAATTTTCCGGCGATTGTGGCGTTTATGAATAGAAATTTATGGATGTTTTAGTTCGACCAGCATTTTTTGATGTCTTATAGCATTTGTATAGAGGCACACGGTCAGCTGATGGAATCTATCAATGACTCATTTGTGTCATACGGCTTCGAGATTCTCTTGTAAATAGCGATTGTAGAATGTTGTTTTTTCTCCATTCTAATCTATATATATATGTAACATATACGAAAAGAGAAATGAAAGAATATTATTAACACATACATATATAAAATCACGTATTTTATTTGAAAATAGTCAGTTGTCCTCTATTCATACCTTTAGTACGCTTACACATTCAATCGACGTTTGCACTAGTGTAAAAACAATCAAACATATCTTTTATCTATTTTTAATAAGTACGTTGTGAATAGTTTCATTTTTTTGTACAACAAAATGTATTTTAAATTGTAAAAAATTCACAGTGCTAACTGAGAAAACTTGAGTAGTTTTATGTGTTTTTTTTCGATTTTTAGACCGAAGCTATGCGTCTAACGCTTATATTAGTTGCATTTTTATTGCCATTGGTATACAGTGAAGTATTTCATTTACCTGCAATTGAAAATATTGAAAACCATATTAGTAATCTTTGGACAAATTTTAAGAAAGGTTATGGTATGTTTACTATGTTAGTTTTGATAATGTGATACAAGAAATATTCTGACTTGTTTTGTTTTAGGCTTTGTTTATAATACATCAGTAGAAGAAGTACATCGATTCAATATATTCTATAAAAATGTTAAAATGATCATTCAACACAATCTTGAACATGATCTTGGTCTTCATACGTATCGTATGGGAATAAATAAATATGCTGCTGTTGTAAGTGATTTAGCTACAAATATGCACCTATAGCTGAAAGAAAGATCTACATCACTAGTGTAGATGATGTAATGTGTAAAAATACCTCATCCAGAAGTCAATTTGCTTTTTTTCTGACTAATCGGTTGATGGCTTGTCTTAAGAGCCACTTTTGAGATAACTAAACTGTTTGTTTTACTTTTAGTCGAACGAAGAATTTAGAAAAACATTGAATGGCTATCGTCGTCAAAAAAATTATCGTGATCAATACTCAGATATACGTCGTCCACAAATTCCTGCTTCACCATATATTGACATACCAGTTTCTGTTGATTGGCGTGATCAAGGCATTGTTTCAGCAGTCAAAGATCAAGGGCAGTGCGGTAGCTGTTGGGCATTTAGTTCTGTATGTAAATTTCGTAACTGTTTTCTTTTCTTACCACTCGAATAATTATATTCGTTATTTTTAGACTGGTGCACTTGAAAGTCACCATGCTCGTTCATCTGGTAAATTGGTTAGTTTAAGTGAACAACAGCTAGTTGATTGTTCAACAAATTGGGGAAACAATGGTTGTGAGGGTGGATTAATGGATAATGCATTTAAATATGTTCATGACAACAAGGGTATTGATGATGAAGCAACATATCCATATCAAGGAAAGGTTTGTATTTGACACAGTTTCAATAGAAAATACAACATTTTTGTGTATATGTTTTAAGGATCAAGCATCATGTAAATTTCGTCGAGCATCGGTAACATCAACATGTGATGGATTTGTTGATATACCAGAAGGAAATGAAACGGCTTTACAACAAGCACTTGCATTAGAAGGACCCGTTTCGGTTGCAATTGATGCTAGTCAAGAATCATTTCAATTTTACACATCAGGTAAGCTTATTAATATGGATTATAGAGAAATAGAATAAGAACGTTCATTTATTTTCATAGCTCTGACTTAGTAAGTACAGTGTGAAATGCTGCTGAAGGTGTCCATGAGTTGATCGTCATTTATTTAAGGCTATTCAGTGCTCAATCGACGGCTCGTCACTAACTTTTAATCTTTTTTATTATTTAATATATATACGATGTATTTGTCTGTTTTATTTTATAGGTGTTTACTCAGAACCAAAATGTTCATCAACAGAACTCGATCATGGTGTTTTAGCTGTTGGCTATGGCGTTGCTAATGACCCTATTAAAGGAAAACAAGAATATTATATTGTTAAAAACAGGTAATTTTTGCATGATTGGTGTGGAAACAAGAATTTTTGTAAATCAATGACGTGATCTTTCTAGCTGGTCGGAACACTGGGGCGATAAAGGCTATATTAAAATGGCCCGAAATAAGAAAAACATGTGTGGTATAGCATCGGCAGCATCCTATCCAAGTAAGTTCCTTCATTAGTAAAAGATCATTTGTTGGTCTAATAAGTTACTATTATTAGCACTTTACCATCAAATCTCATTGAGTGTCATTAATAATCCAGAATATTTTTAAATTTTAGTTGTCAAAGATACCAAGACAATTGAATATGTGTGGTTGTAAAATGTGAAGATACAAATACAAAAAATCCACGTGTGAGTATTTACAGAGTTTTCGATTACTAACGAAATAGGACAATCTAGATCAATGTATCGAGGTCATATAGAATCTAAGTATACTGAGTCTGAGCGATTTTTAATTTGTCAAAAAATATCTGACTATTCTTGTGTATTTAGAAATGTTATTGTAGTTAAAACTTGATACTATATAATAGAAGATGAAGCAATATATTTTAATCCGGTTTATTCATTTGCTGCTGCTTGTTCGTTTATTCTTTTTTCATAAATATTCTACGATAAAATCATTTAACTTGTTGAAAACATCATTTCAGAACTGTATAGAATAATTCGATCGGACCTTTTACATTTTCTTTTTTTTAATATATTTCTTATGCACTTTGTATTAATGTTGTTGTTTTTCTGTTTTTTTGATAAATCATACTTGTACAAAATCTCTATACATTTTGTGATTACTTTTTTTCATATTCGTATGTGTTTGTTTCCTGTTGATATGTACTCACGCTTTTTGTACAAATGAAGATTTCGAAACATTCGTTTTTATAAATCTATGAATAGATCTACAGATCTATGACGTTCTTCATGGAATTGATGTGAGCTTTATATTATATTATCGAATACATGACGAATGATGCTTTAATAGCAAAAAATAGATGGTATTAAGATGCTTGTTTATCTGATGAAATCATTTTTTATTTTTTGCTAATCAAATATTTTGTCAAAAACTAGACGTATCGTCTATTAAAAAAATATCAGACAGTTAACTTGAATATTAAGAAACTTAACCCAGCAAAAAATAAAGCATAGTCGTCCTTACTCTGACAGCTAAAGTAAACATGAGACAAACTAAAACAATCATTGTCAATGATCATTAGTCGAGGGCATCTCACAGTGGTTAAGCGAAGAAAAATGTGATTGAGAGCGAATAATTTAGACTAAGTTAATCTTTTTTTCTCGTCTTAACGGAACAGATAATGAATTTTATACAAAGCAATTTATGATTTAACGGCCATGGAATGCCGTTGATACGAATTAAGACGTTTTTTTTCGGCAGTTTTTCCTTGCCTTGAATACATTGCAAAAGAGTTGTAATCAATAATTATCCATTCAAAATAAAATTGAGCTTATAATTGTCTAAATGCACTTAAACTATACTAGTCATTTAAATAAATGTAGAAAAGTGCATTTATTTAAATCGCTGGTGTGTTCTAAGTGTAGTTTAAGTGCATTTATACGATTACAAGCTCAATTTTATTTTGAATGGATAATTATTGATTACAACTCTTTTGCAATGTATTCAAGGCAAGGAAAAACTGCCGAAAAAAAACGTCTAAGAATCACCAAAGGAAACAGATTTTTTTCTTGGCCGTTAGATCATTACTAACGATAAATAAATGAAAATTTATAGAGGTACATGGCTTAATATTTAACCGATTTTATTTCAATAATGTCAACATTGGACGTAATGAATCCAACTATATTGCTCAAATATAATAAATAACTAGTATAGAATCATGTTACTAAAAACATAAAACTCATCGAAAATGCTATAAACTTGTTAGTCATCTAAATTCCTTCCATGAATTAAAGTCGTGAATAACAAGTACTCAATCATGCCCCAAGCGAAAATCTGACGCTTGAAGGCTCATTAAATCATCATATGCGTCAATTGGCAAAAGCAAATTCTTTAATATTCAAATAAAAAAAGTTTTGTAAGCATATACACACACACACACACACACATACAAAAAGAATTCTGAACATCAGAATAGATATATATAAAAAACATCAATCAAAACGGATGTGAATAAATAGAGAATGAAAGAGAGAAAAAAGGGAAGAGTAGTTTTGTGAAAAAATCAACAAAAATATTCAACTGTACTAAAACGAGTAGCAAATTCTTCATATGCAAAAACATAAATTTCAGTGCAAATACACTGCTAGTAATATATTTGTTCAAAACAGAAAAAAAAAAAAAAATTCAATTTGTTAATTTGTTTCTGTATAAATTAAATGCGCGTGGCATATACAAACAAGTTTACATCTTTTACAGTGATACTCAAAGAAATGAGATGCGTAATCTTCGAAAGAAGTGAGAATGAGAAATACAGCTAAACAAAAAAATGGGATATATAGTTTGCGTCTCCAAGTGTATGTGTTCTCATATATTACGTGCTATCCAGATAAAAAAAATCAATATATATATATATATAAATATATATATATATAAATATATATATATATAAATATATAAATATATATATATATAAATATATATATATATAAATATATATATATATATATAGTGATTGACTAGAACAATAAAAATTGTAGTTGCGCTGCACAAAAAGAAAACTACTATTAGTGTGTTCGATTCAAATATACACTGTTGCACATACATATTTTATTGAGGTGTAAGTCCGATACGTGCTGCTTTAGCAGAAAGAAAGGCATGTAAATGAAATACAAATGGTTTTGGTGATGTGCTAAAATCTAATTCCTAAAAATAGAAGAAAAATATGATGATTAGATACAGAAGAAGCGTATCGGAAAAAAGAAACGCAGTTCTTGTACACAATAATCTCTATACAGTCAATAAATCTTTCCTATTTTGTGTGCTTATATCAACAGATGGAGAGTCTCAAATTTATGAAAAAGAAAGTAATGATACTTACCACTTGTCCTTCTTCGCCATGAAAATCAAGTGTTAACAGATGTTCATTATCATCAGCTGATGATCTCAATTTTTCAAATGGTTGTTGCCATAATAATCGAAGATTTCCTGCTCCGCTCGATGAAGCACTTTTATTCGTTTGTTCTTCTACCATTGTTTCACTGTACAACGTAAATCCATTTTCATAATGAAGAAATAATTTACATGGTCGGTTGTTCCACTTACAAGCTAAAAAGAATATCGATAATAAAAAAAAAAGATACATTCCAATTTTATTATAATTCATCTTCACATACTAAAAACGACTTCTTTCACTTTAACAACGGCCATTTGTACACTTTGTCCGATTGCTTTTGTCCAATACGCTAAATCTGCTTTTGTTTCAACACGAAACAGATGCGAGACAACACCAAATTTCGTTCCAACTCTAAGTGAAAGTAATGAAATGTCAACGTCAACTGAAGGGTATAGTAATTCACGAGATGGTTGAACAAGACTAAAAAAAACAAGAATGAATGAATAAAATAATAATAAGATTATTTTATTATTTTGCAACCGTATATTACCGTGTTGAAAGTATAGAATAAACAGTATCAGGCTCTCGGCATGTCTGTCTTGAAACAGGTGCACAACATAGAAAACAAATTTCAGCATCGGTTAATACAAGAAACACTGGACGCCAAGCAATAGCAGAAGATGTTAAATTATCATCCGTATTAACCTGAAACGAAAAATTTTATAGAAAAAAAACTCTCATTTAAAAAGAGATTACCTGTTCAGCTAACCAACCAAGGGCTTTTAACTCGTTGGCATTCCTTGCGACATAAAAATGTTCTTCAATTTCCGGTAATATTTCTAATAAACATCGAGAAATTTTTGAATGAATAATATAAAACCATTTTTTACAAATGATTTCATCGAGAAATTTAATACTGTAACATGTTTGTGCATATGGTAAAACAATATCAAGTATTGTACCATTATTTGAAGCGATTGATGGAGCGGCTGTTGGTGGTGCCATAGTGGATGTTTGTGATGATAATACTAAAAGTTCATTTGTATTTGATGAACGACGAAATACATAGCACAAACGAAGTGAAACACGTTTTGTTTCATATAATATTGATTCACTCGTTGATGAGTTTCCTGTGCCACGTTTACGATGATCTGTTGTTGTCGATGATAATGATGTTCCATCAATACTATTATTCAATATTTTTGTTGTTTGTGAAGAAGATTCGAGATTATCTTGAGGCAATTGTTGCTGTTGATGATGTGAATGATGATCGCGTTGTTGATGTCTACGAAAATAAGGTGTTACTTCACGTAAATATTTAACCTCCAATTCAACTTCACGTCCAGCTTTTTTCAATATTTGTACGGCATCTTCATGCGAAACGTCGCGTAAATCTTTTCCATTAACCGATAGTATTGCATCACCAACGTATAGTTGACCAGTGAGATCAGCGGGCATATTTGGAAATATCTTACTAATCAATATCGGCATCTTGTTCTCTTTACCTCCTTTTATACTAATGCCTAAAATTGAAAAACAATATATCTAGTAGAGAGTATTCTCACATTAGCGGGAAATATGACGCAACTATATTTTGTCATTTTAGTTCACTTACCGAGTCCAGTGTTATCCGATTTAACTATTTTAATTGTTCGTTTGTTTGAATCAATTGCTGGCACATCTGGCAATGCTGCAGATCGTTCACCGCTGATAGCATTGTTCCCGTTTAATTCAGAAGCTGTAACTGAAGATATATTGTTGTTCATTGTGAGGCTTTCGTTGGTAGCCACTGTAGATGGAGCTACGGCCAATGGATCACGTTTACTATTATGAGCATATTCAATAAAAAGATTTTCATCTTCAAGTGCTATACTGGCTTTAATCCACTTTGAACGAACATATAATTCGACGGTTGTTCGTTCGCCCGTCATCGTGTCTGAAATACAAGGAAGCATCTAAGTAAGGTATTTTAAAACTGAAAAGTCTTTATTCACGAAAAGTGAATCAACACTCTTTTCGTGAATAAACAATTTTCGTGATATTTTAAAACCGTTAGTCTTATTTACAAAACACTTTCCATATATCATTTAAAGATAGTCCTAGATATAGTCGACTGATTTCAGCACCGTAAGTCTAACAAAAACAAGTGCCTTGATATAATACCGCTTCTTCTGAAAGATTGAACGTACAAAGAAGAGTTTCCAAGTGAAGGCGAACTCTGTATGTCAGCGATCGATGCTATGTGATGAATGAGTGGACTGGCGCAGTTTCAATGTAGATATTTTCATTCTCAATGCCATTAAGCAGAGTTCGCAACCAAAAATTCATAGATACTGACACTGGGCCTACTTTCTCACTTCTAAATAGTAGCGAATACGTCCTGTTTTAAATATTTTATAATGTTGCTCTCAACTTTTCTTCTTCGATAGTTTTGACCGTCGTTAGAAGTTACCAGCTTATAACAGCTGCCAATAGTAGGTAACTTCAACATTGGTTAAAAGTTAACTGCCAAGACAAAAACTGTGCAAAAGCTTCAATATGGCTGCTCTAACCAATAGAAGAGTGCATTGCCGTCCATATTTTCTCTTTTAATTGTTCCTTGAATGATGTAAATGATGTACAGCACGTGTCTCTTTCGTTCCAATGGAAGAATAGAAAGAAAAAAAAAGAAAAATTAGTAGTAGAATATGAAAGATGAAATGTTGTTTTACTATAAAGTGAATTTGTCGAAAAGAGAAATTTGCTGAATATACATGCAAGGTATAGTATAGTAAATAGTATAGAATGCATATATAGACGATCTAATACTTGAGTATATAGTCTATATAGACATTGGTCGAATTTTTATTCAACGAAAAGGGAGAAAGAAAAGAAAAAAATATTACCATCAGCGGCCATTTTTGGAAGCTGTTATTCGCAGATAACTTCTAACTACGAGTAAAAAGATGCTCATAGTTTAGTATCAAGTGTTACTTTCCTATTTTGTCCACATCGGTTTCTCCCTTCTTGCTTAATTTTCCTTTTTGCATTCGAACACTAGCTGTTTTTAATTCATGAAGATTTCTAGCATATGTTTAGCAGCTTATTTGTCGTCGCTTGGTTTTCCTATTGTGCTGATCTCAATATTTTCATTCAACTATTTGATAAGCTAGTTCAGATCACCTTCGTTCATCATTCTGCAGCTAAGGAACATGCATGTTCAAAAAAGAAAAGTGACAAACGAATTCGACATACTTAACGTGATGTTTTTCTCCTATGTCAACGAGGAAAACTTCAAGTCTTTACTGCGCAAAGTGGATATTTTTTGCTGTCCATGTCAATGACAAATATCCAAAACAAAGAACTTTCCATGGAACATGTCTCTCTAATTCAGACTTTTAGTACTGAATAAAATTTTGTATGGCGTGCATAGTTTAACATCTTTTTTATGCGGCTGTAGTAAGAGCGATCAGCTAGTTTTAGTTGTTACTTTTATTCCTCGTTTTTGATGAACTCATCGTTTTATATTTATTTCAGATTGTTCAAAAAACATACACATACGATCATGGTAATTGATATGATTTTACATTATTTTGTACTTATTCTATGTTTGTGATTATTTTCGTAGCCTCAAAACGAACATATTGAACTACATCGTAAGCGACACGGTTATCGTTTTAATCATTTTGAAAAATTGTAAGTTTGTTAGAATATAATTTTTAACTAAATGACGCTTCATTTGTCTAATATCTTTTAGAAAGAAAAAAGAAGGTCGTTTACCACATATTCTCTCCAAAAAAGCCCAGACTCTACGAGGCATCAAGTAAGATCTACCATATTTATTATATACTGCAATTTTATTATCTTCTTCATTAGGGCCAAACTATACAACAAACGTCGACATAATGAAAAAATTCAAATGAAAAAGACGTGAGAGAATTGTTATCTGATTTAATTTTCTAACTTCTCTATGATTTTTAATTTTTATTCAGGATCAAAAGTCATGAAGAGAAAGAAACAAAACAACGGCAAGATGTACCAGAAGGTGCATTGCCTACTTACTTACTCGATCGTGAAACAGAAACACGTTCTAAAGTATTATCAAATTCAATTAAACAAAAACGAAAAGAGAAAGCGGTAAAATATAAATGTTTTCTATATTTTTTTCTCTCCTAAACTCATCTAAATTGTTTGTATTTTTTCTAAAGGGTAAATGGGATGTTCCAATTCCGAAAGTCAAAGCTGTTAGTGAAGCTGAAGTATTTCGTGTTGTACAGTCAGGAAAACGAAAAAGTAAGTCTTTGAATAATCAACAATAATGAAATACAACAATAATATTATCTATTTCAGAGAAAGCGTGGAAAAGATTGGTAACAAAACCATGTTTTGTTGGCGAAGCATTTACAAGAAAACCGCCAAAATATGAACGTTTTATTCGACCAATGGTATGGTCATTTTTATTATTACAATATACAAAATTTCATAATTGTCTACCATTTTTAGGCATTACGTTTTACTAAAGCTCACGTCACACATCCCGAGTTAAAAGCAACATTTCAATTGCCTATCCTAGGCGTTAAAAAGAATCCGAGTTCACCATTATACACGTCACTTGGAGTGATTACGAAAGGAACAGTTTTAGAGGTATCACATATCATATCAAAGGATTTAGTCAAGTTTTTTAAAACATGATTTATTTCTGATTTTAGGTGAATGTCAGTGAATTAGGTATGTTAGTATGATGTTGATTATTCGATTTTGTTTTTAAAATACCCATTTTTTTGCTTTAAGGATTGGTGACACAAGGAGGAAAAGTTGTTTGGGGTAAGAATTCTAGGTTTTTTTGTCTCCTATAATTATCTGTTTTATTTTACTTTTACTTTTTGTAGGAAAATATGCACAAGTAACAAATCATCCGGAAAATGATGGATGTATCAATGCTGTTCTTCTTGTGTAACTGTTATCGTTTTCGACTTTTCTCTTTGTTATGATTTTCGTTGTTTTTTCTTACGATTAAAATAAATTTATCGGCTATACATATGTTTTTATCAATTATAAAAACTGTGCTACTGTGATCGTGCAACCAACGATTTGAGTTAAAGATGTCTTTTGAAATTTTAATAAACAGAAGCTTGAGAACAGAATAAATTAGACAAATGTAAAAACACAAATATTAGTCATATAGTCGTGAACTTTATTCAATGTAGATTAAATAAACATAATGGAAGCAATGGAGTTAACGTCAGTCACGAGTTATTGGGAATTTTTGAAAACGGTAAATATTTTAAACATTTATTTACGAGTATTTTATAAAATTGTGTTTATATCTTATTTTAGATTAACTGGCAGGAGCCATGGCTTATTCTACTAATATGTTTTCACTTGTTTTGTTCTCTTATTATCCTATTGACACGTGGCCATCACAATATTCAAATTGGCATGTTTTTAGCATTACGTACGTCTGTGTCAATCATTTTATTTGTGTGTATCAAAAATGATTTTTTTTTCAGTTAGTTTTATATTTTTTTCCGAAAATATTAATCAAATAGCAGCCAACAAATGGAGGTGCGTTTTGTTCATTAATTTGCTATATCATTTTTTTCTTTTTTTTATCTAATTAGATTATTTTCACAAGAACAATATTTTGATAGTCGTGGTCTATTTATTTCCACTATTTTATCCATACCAGTTCTTTTAAATTGTTGTTTACTTGTGGTATGGAAGAATATTTGTAGAATTATAGGTATTCCATAACTTATTATCTGTCTTTTTCTTTTTTAGAGTTTTTGGCTTTGGGAGACGGTTGGTCTGTTGAAAATATGCGCAAAACGATTAAAAATATCTCGACAAAAACAGCAACAACAATATGTACAAGATGCTGAAAAGAAAAAGGACTAAATGACACTGTTATGTCTGTAATATTTTCTTTTTTAAAATATTAACTTAATTATGAAAAAGTAAATCGAAATATGCATCAGTTTTGTCAGTCGGAAGGGACAAACCATTCACTATAGTGATTAAAAAAAATGTTTGTACAGTCACGGATGTGTCCCTTCCAGTTGACAAGTGTGTTGTGCATCATTTATTCTTATTTCATTAGCAAATGTTCTCAGGGCAATTTTTAAATAGTCGTACCAGTTGTTATTATGCTTTAAAAATAGTTACTAACTATAGTTTGCTTCACAAGTAAATCAAAGATGGGTATAAAAAAAAATGTCACCATGTTTTTCACATATCTGTTTTGATGTTTGAAAAAGAATCATGGCAACTCTGTACCGAGTGAACCGAAAGTTTTAGGATTTTATTAAGATCCTAATAAAATCCTAGAACTTTTCGGTCATCCGAATTCAATTAGGATCCTATTAAGATTCTGGTAGGATTGTCTATGATTTTGACTAGATTACATCTTATAAATTTTTGACACTATTGTTACAAGAAAGACTTTGATAGTGAATACTCGAGAGAGAACTTCTCTAGCATTCGAAATATATACGTCAATCTTGCGTATGATGGCCCATGTAAACAAGTTTAGCAGTTGCACTTTCTATCAGAAAAATATATTTGATTTGTTTCAATTTCCCGTAATTATTTTTGAATATTATTTTTGTCTAATTGATTATTTATGATTATGTTTCTGATGTTTGTTTACTGAAGGAAAAGTAAACATTTGATAATATCTTAAATTTATATTTGCACATTGATCCAAAATTCGAATAGAAATAGAAAAACATACCGATAGGATTGTCTCCGAGAATAAAAAATAAAGTAAAAATTTATCGTATTGATAAAGAATTCTTCTTTGAAAATTCATATATTTATTAAGTTTATTTTAACAAACTCCATTTTCTATGTTTTATATGTTACAATGTTTGACAGACGGATAGCGAAAAATAAATCTTATTGATGCTGTTTTGGAAAAATAGAATAAGAAAAAATTTAGTTTTTATCATCAGAAACTGAGACGTGTGAATTTTTTCATTAAAATTTTTTGGAGTATGATAGAAGAGAAAAAAAATGCTTTATTGAACCATCAGACTATACGACGATGTTCATCTTGAACAAATTCATTTAAAAAAAATAAATTTTAAGATTTAACTTTACGTTATTTTGAACACTTCAGCGTATATCAAATAGTAATAAATGAGTGATGCCTAAAATTTAAAAACGAACGGTAAGATTTCTAGAAGTTTTCCTCTTCCTAAAATTTCGAATAAAACAAAATATGGTAAAAAAACTAGTTTGATTTATAAGAATGTTGTTACGTGCTAGTAATATGTAAGGTAGTTAAAGATTCTTTGCTCTAAATTACTAACGTGAACTCTTTGTTCACGATAGAATTTTTTGAGATGCTTGTTTTTCACTTAATTACTGTCAATCAAAAAAACGTAATTATCAGTAAAAACTAGAAATGAAGAATATACCCGTTTGCTCCGATGTCCGTTGGGGGAAAAGGTCATTTTATGGTTTATGTTTGATAAAATAAATAAGGATACTCAACTTAAATTTAGATAGAGGAAAGTTTAGCACTTGAAAGCATACAATTAATAGATAAATTTCATCGTAGAACCTTAAAACTGTAAGAAAAGGGATTGTATAAAAATAGAATACAATCTTTTTTAATAAAACATCAGTGATAAGTTAGTAGCATGTTGCTTTTGTTTAGAATAAATAATTTGCTCACAATGTTAAACCTTGGAAAACAGAAGGATGTACACCGTTCTAAATCGTCGCCAGTTGAATCGTGCTTTAGTTTTTGTGGATTGGTGATATCCATTGGTATGTTAGGTGGATTAGCTGGACTCATTTATGGTATTGTGAAACCAAATGTAACCGCTTTGATTAGTGGTAGCGTTGTCTTAGGTGTAGCTATAGCACTCACAGTAATTATCATAATATTTGTATTTTGTATTCAAAAAAAAGATGCATCAGATCAACTTTTATCATCGTCCTCTCGTGTTCACAATTTAAGATCAGAACATTCACACGTCCATCATCAACAACAGCACAACTATAAACCGCGACCATCACGACAAGGACCTCCGTCTCAGCAGCAACGCGAGAAACTTTCTATTTCAACGGTAGGCGTTGGATTAACAATGGATAAAAAATATAGTGCCGATATTCATTCAATGAAAGGAGTGCCGGGTACTCGTACTTCTCTTCAAGAGAGTAATCATCATCAACGATCATTACAACTTAAAACTACCAGTTTCGTTAGTTATTAGAATTTTTTAAAATATATCATGTACTCTATTTAACATACGACAATGATACAAGCACAAAAGATTTACCTATAAAACGTTATGAAAGCTTAACTACACATAAATTTTTTGTGGTTTCTCTCATTAAATATGCTTTCGTTGTGTGGAACGCTTTTGTAGAAATGAGCAGGTCTCATTTTAAGTTTTATGCTGTCTTAATCTCTTTTGTTTCTGATGCTTCTTGTTTATGCTATATTTGGGAAAAATGCTGAAAATTTTGTTATACTCTTCATTAATTCACGTACTGAGAAATAGTTATGAATAGTCTGACTCAAATTACAGTTTATAAAAACTGATCATTATGCTCTTTACTTTTGTATGAAAATTTTGTGAGGATAGATGAAATATGTCAACAAAATTTTGAGCTGTTTGTTTTCTTGAGTAAATTTGCATAAATCTATTTTTACTAAACCAAGAACCATCTTTACACTGATGGATACAAAACGTGTGTGCATAAATGTTATTAAAGTTCAAAAAGGTAGCTGTCGTATGTACTATGGATGATAAAAATTTGAATCACTACTTTTTTAACGTTTTTTTCTCTTTGTTTGATCAATGGCTTCCATAAATGTAATAATATGGTTTAAAACAATTATTGTTTAAGTGCTAGTACGCTTATTCGATTGTGTTTTCGATAAACTGTTCGACAATTGTTTAATAATCTAAGTGCATGTGTAGATACAAGAAAATATTTCTTTTGAAATAACGTATAACAACATTAACATTTTCCTCACAGAATTTAAAATACATCGAACAACGAGCCATTTAGGAAGTAATATGACATGAGTTCGTTTTTGTGTAATTAGCTTATACAAAAATTCAGACTTGAACCACAAAAATGCCAGAAAAGAAAAAGCTTAAATTGCCAACAAAGTGGCTCTTGTCAATAACAAAAAGTGATAAAAAATCCATACAGGATGGAAAAGAGAAACCATTGTTTATTAAAAATATTATACGTACAACTGATATTAGAACAAAACCCCCAAAATTACCGTTCTTCGCTCCATTATCTCCATCATCGCAACGTTGTCATCGTCGTAGAACGAAACGTCGAAATGAGATTACGCCAGAGGATATTCAATTTGATGTTCGTAAATCAGTTCAACCAATACCGCAAGACAAAAATAAACTTAACACACTTGCTGTATCAAAACATAGAAAGCCAAGAATTCGAAAACAATTTCATTCCGATGAACAACTGTTATTTGATGCTATACCGGAAATATTAGAGCCAACGAATGGCAGTCAGCATATAGCAGACGAAAGCAAGTTTACCTGTCAAAGTAATCAAGATAATGATTTCAACATGTCTAATCGATCTATTGTTGATTATCCGTTAGAAGAACGGATTGTTCGATTTGAACATCTGAACAATGAGCCAATATTTTCTTCATCATCGACAGCAATTTCCAATTCAAGTAATATACCACTTAATGATGAAGAATTAAATGAATGTTTCAATACTATTTTGAGAAATTCAATAGCTGCTAGATCAATTTCACAAGAAACGTTATCAACGCTTGATGGTTTATCTTTAGTTTCATATGAACAACAAGCAACGGTCAGTAATGACGATCTTTGGGATTCAGGACATGGTTCATCACCCTCTTCAAATGAACATAGTCGTCATAGTATTACTACCACAAATCATTCGTATTATACAACTTCTCGTTCAAAAAGTGTGGATAGTCTTAAAGATAATAAAAAAAACGTCAAAAAATCTTATACATCAAACACGCAGAATAACAATTCAAATTTATTTTTTGTTAAGAGAAAAAGTGTAAAATCTAGTATTCAACAGCAACAGAAACAGTCCAGTATAAATGGTCTAGAAAAATCGGGTCTCACACGTGTTTCAGCATCGCTTTACAAATTATCACCAACTGATGACGATCACTTTTGTGAAAATTCTATTAATTCATTCTGCCATTATTGTCCTTCCAACAATCCATCATTCACGGAAGAGCTACCTCGAGCAAAAACTCAATATCACCGTGTTGTTGCTGATTCATCAAGTACAAATGTAACTTCAGAACAGCAACATCATCTATTATTATCGATTAAAAATCATATAAACAACTGCTTTTCTGCTAAGACAGCAACGTCACAAACCGGAAATAGCAACAAAAAACAAAATAAAGTATCTTTATCGAAATTAAGCGTAATGCAAGAACTGTCGGAAAAACTTCACGCCAGTGTTCAAAACACCGTTTATGCAGGTTTTGAGCGCGAACTGATTGTCCAACGTAAAAGAGATTGTTCGGATGATGAAGCCGATACTTAATAATTATCGAAAAATGTCTTTGATATTCTAATTTTTAAGTAACTGGCAAAATTGTCTTGATAGTATGAGAAAAACTCCAACGTTATCGTTTCACGAATTTACTTTACGGTACTTTCACAAAGACTCACACACTTTATACATGAGCCAAAAGTCTAGATTATATATAAGTTTATAGCCTGTTTCTAAAAAAATCGTATGGAACTTGGTGAATCACCTTGACGACACTGTGTATTTTTTTATTCCTGCAGATTTAACGGTCTTAATAAGTAGTTTTGCATGGAGAGTATGAATTTAATGTCATAGATTAGATTCCATGTATTTCAGTCGAGAGAATCATCAGAAAGGGATGGATACTGTTTATATGTGTTATGCTTTGAGATTAGGCTCGTTTTAGGAAAATAGAATCAGAGATTTTGTAACCAGACAAAACTAATTCCAGCGTACTATGAAACTTCACTTATATTCATCTAAAATCTGAGATCATAGAATGAGAGCAGACAAGGAAAAGTAATCTAGAGATAACCCTGCTTTTGGTAACTTTAGACTTGGCTGTCTAGCAACGGTGACTTTGGATAAAAACGAAACCTAAGGGCTTTTGTACTGCTAGGTTGATAATCTTTATTTAAAAGTTTCAAAAAAAAAGCAAATCAAATCCAAAGTTGACATATTTTGAGAGGTAGCTTTTAGATTTATATAAGTCAGTAACGAACAAAGTTGTGAGTGTCGTTCCTGCGTCATTAAACAACCAAACTTCAAATTGAACACTATAAAAGCGTATAGTTGCTTGACCTTGATCGTGAGCTATTATAAACATAAAAAGTGCCTTTTTTGCCGTTTCACGGAATCCCATTCGGATCATTTGAATCGTAACCTAGAAAATTTTAGCAATTAAGCTATTCTTTGCGTTCTATCTAATGGTGTATTCAAATAAATTTCAAAATTTTCTTAAAAAACAAATCGAGCTTTCTTAGGCATCATAAAGCGAACTGATCGATTTTTGTGATTGTCAAGTCACTATACGACATTATAAAAAACAAATTTTGGACTTATACATAATTTAATTAGTTCACAGTATGCACAGAACCACATTTTCTCAGCTTTTGGACGCATGAAGCAGACGAACCTGTGTAGAAGCACCCAGTCCAAATATGATCTATATTCATTTGAATTTTTTCATCGAATATCTATTTTTAATACTTTTTTTACTTTACAATACAGTTATAGTTAGAAATTCTTCGTTACTACATTTTTTTAATCATTTGATTCATCTTGAGGGTTTCGTTAGAGCCCATCGGGTCCATGATTTTTGGACCCGGACCCGATGATAAAAATTTATTCAAACCCGGACCCGGTTGGTTAAATTTTTTTGGACCCGGACCCGCTCAAACAAAATTCTCGGATTCGAACCCAATAATTAATTCTTTGTGATTCGTGCCCGAATCACTCATTTGAGATCTATAATGCAAAATTCTAGTTCGGATTTGATAGTCGATCCAAAGATAGGATATCCTTTTATTTCATTTTTTATGTTCGACAAGTAACATATTCTACATATTCTTTAAGTCATCCGATAGTCCGATAGCGATTCTATAATAATTAAATCAAATTCGTTTGTATTAGTTTCTGTCGAAGAATACAAATGTATTTAAAAAAGTTTCATTATTTCTTTTGTATAACAACTATTTTATATTATAGTAGTCGTTCTCTTTGCTTTACTTAATAAAATATGTATACAAAAATCTAAAAAAAGATCATGAGTTTATTGCTAAACATTTTTTGAATAAAAAGAACAGAAATAAACGAAAATAAAAATAATGGAATTATTTTTTATAGTGGATTTTTTTCTGGCTAATAAAAATTTATAGACCCGGACCCGTTGAATTCAGAATTTTCAGACCCGGACCCGATGGGCTCTAGCTTTCGTTTATCTGTAACAACTAGAATAATTAAACCAGTCAAACATAAAATTAGTCCTAATATCAGCCAAATCCATTTTGTCAACCAAACACGCGGATGACACTAGTTATCAGAAATAAAGACTAACAGTTTATTTTTATGAAACTTACGGAATGATTGACTACAATCACTTGTTGTTTTACGATCTGTTGTCTTGTTAATGGTCTTTTATCTGATACCTTTTGGTTTTGTATATTTAATTTAATTTTTTATTACACGAAATGTTCTTGCGAAGACACTATATACGCCGAATACAGATTAACAATAGCACGATATAAATAAATTAGCTGTATGCAAAAACAGTATATATTTTGAATGAATTATCTCCGTCAACTGATTATGCTAATGTGTCTATCACTGAAATATGTCAGTTTTTGAAAATCTTTTCAGTATTTATAAACAAACGTGTAACTTTTCATCGAATGTGAACTATGTACAAATACATGAGTCATGTAGTAGAGTATTTCATAGTATGAAATGTTACAGAACACTCCAGAATTTGTTAGTACAGTTTTATATGACAAAATTACCATTAAACCAAGATACACACTCTTCTTACAGGTCGAATACAAGCTGAGCTGTAAATCTCAAAGTTAGATTTGAATCTGTTAATTTTAAAGTACATTGATCACCAAACCCAAATAGATCTTATGTTATTGAGGAGAAAAGACAGATCCTACATATTTTTCTTCTTCATAAAAATACATTTTGTACAAACATTGAAAAACAAACCAAACAAATAAAAATTGGCCTAGAGACACAAAACAATATCACATCGGCGGCCCATGTCCGCTTTTAGCTATTTGCTCTTTCAAGAGCATGATACTCGTACGTTGATCGGGTGGTAATTGAGCGATTTGTGCATCACTTAATTGTAATACTTGCATGAGAAGATGAGCTTTTTCTTGATCTGTTCGAGACATGTTTGAGACATTACTACCAGGAGATGTGTGTGACTGGGGTAAAGGAGGCATTGGCATTGGGATACTAACTGGCGACTGATATCCCATTGACGGGATTGTTGGTTGATTGAATGTGAATGGTGGCGGAGGTGGAAGTGGAGGTGGAATCACAGGCGGAGGTGTTGTGAATGGTGTGCGAGATGTCGACTGTGATAAACTTGGATTTGGAACAGGCAAAGATGGTCGGATATGCATTGATTGTGAAGTAGCGGAAACTGGAAGCCCAGCAGGTGTTGTTGAGTGATTTGGAATTATTGGTAGTATCTGCGGTACATCTGGTCGCTTGTGAAGCATATTGACTGCTTCGCTTGGTTGTATCAAACCCATAATTACCATTGCTTGTAACATTGCATAGGTTAATTGTGGATTTTGTATAAGAATATTTCGTGCTTCACCCGAGTATTCTTTAATTATTATTTGCATATGTTTCATTAAATCAACAACTTGCTCGGGCGGTAAATTAGCTATTCAAGCAAAAAGAACATTGAAATTGGTAGTTAATATGAAAACAAGTTTTCAACTCAGCTAGTGTTACCTATTGTACGCGCGATTACTTCTGGAACTTTATCCGGTGATACATTTGCTCCATAAGCACTCTCAAAGGGTGGACCGCCTGTCTGCTGATGTAAAAGTCTTAATTCATCGGCTTGAGATGATGCTTTGTCAACACGTAATGTTCGTCCGCCAAATTCGAAACCGTTCAGATTTCTTATTGCACTTTGAGCCATATCAATATCTACCAAATAAAATAAGAACATCATACGATTTTAGAATAACAGTCATCGAATCGAATAGTTTTCTACCACAAAATAAAAGAACGTTGAAAAAATTAGTAATTCTCATGGGAAAAGAAAGATTCAATCAAATAAAACATATGAAAACAATATTTGGAAATAAAATTTCACCTTGATATTCTGCAAATCCATAACCTTTTGGATTTCCCGTTTCACGATCATATACAATTCGAAAACTTAGTACCGGCCCAATGACAGAAAATATTTCTTTCATTTGATCTTCGGTAGTACCATGTGGGATATTTCCCACAAATACAGATCTCGCCTGTTTTTCTTCAACAGACATACCATGAAAGAATTATCTAAAAAAGATAGAATATTGGACATTACTTTATATTAATTCGCATTGATTTTACAATTTTACAATTGAATTCTCTCTGTCATTCTTCCATGTAAAGTAAACTGAACTAACAGTTTAACGAGAATTTTCTTCCTTGAACCAAAAAGAGCGATAGTCAATCTATTCATATAATACTATGAAAAATCTATTATTAAATATTGATATTGATACTCCGCGTCAATTGGTCATATATATTCACACCACTAGAGTCAATCCGTTCTACACAATACAAAAGCTTACTAAATCTCTGCCATCCAGCGTCTGGAGATGCGCTGTATTTGTTATTTTTACATGCAAAATCAAGAGCGAATCAGTTTGCGTGACTCATCACTGACTTTTGATTGGTTCTTATCCTCCATGTACATTCAACGTTGAGCTTCTCTTCTTCCAAAGTAAACGCTGCTCTAATTTAGAACGCACAAGTGAGTTACTTTACTTTATTAGTAACCAGCTTTTTATTTCATGGAAAAGATCTTCGTATTGGTTTTTTGGTCAACTGTTTGAAACAGAAGCAGTTACAGGAGATTCTGGGTTATTTTCACCGGAGCGTGTACATTCAGTTAGTGTTGCAAATTTGACTACATCTCAGGTTCATATTAACTAGTTTTTTATCTGCTGTTTCCTTTGACATCCTTCAAGGTTTTTCTCTAGTTGTTTATTTGTGTCTCTTTTGATCACTTTTTTTCCCCGCACAATTCTTCCCAGAAAGTTGTTTACTCTAATAAATAAAATGTGAAATCTATTGAAAACAAAAAATATTTCTTCTATTCTATCTTGAAATTGTTTTGTTTTCCAGAATTTTTTCAAGTCTTTTGTTTGACTTGTTGTGTTATTTTTCCTTTTTCTGAAGAAACAACAGAGACTATTTGCCAGATGCATGGCTACAGTATGATTACAAAGCCCATCATTCTAATTGTAACGAAGCTTACATTTTCTGATTACAACGGTTTTCGAAATAGTTTGATCTGACAGAACGTTTAGGTTCGTAGCCGCTTGTTTATCACTGTTTACATATGAAATTTTATGTTTTGCACTAAGTTGTATATCGTTTATGTCTTTAATTGCAGTGCATTGAATTTTTCTTAATCATATGATTACACGGTTCTACAAACAACAGTAAATATCTCACATGGAGGTAAGAAAATTTGTTGATAACAGTTCAGTTTTAACAGATTCTATAAACTTTGTCGAAATACATGCCGTTAAAATGATGAGGATGATCTAAATGACACATTAAACGACAACTATTGAATGTCAAACGAACAAATATGAACTGCAATTCAATTTATTCAATAAAATAAATAAACGAACATCCCTGAGAGATAGAATAAACACCCTAAGCGATAAGAATGTACCTACATTTATCTTTTGAGAAAAACAAAAACCAAAAATGTTTTGTAAGATATAACAAGAGCTTATTTCGAGATTGTCTTCATGGATCTATTTACAGCTAAACCTTTGTTTGAAATCTTATGTGTCATCGTGTAGCATCGAAAGTAAATTAAGTTGAATGACAATTTATTTTTTGTCTTCTGTGAACTCGTCATCTGAAGTGAATTATGGATGCTATTTATCCTTTATCGTTTTTTTCCTTCTTCGTTGAGTGCATTCTGTCATTATACCAGTTGTAAAGACTATGTACTCAGAGATAGTGCAACTTTAAAAAACTATTTTCTAAAAGACTTTTGCAAGGATGAAAACAATTTAAACTTATTCTGGTGCAGATCAAAATCTGTAACTTACGATGGAGATAGTCGAAGTCTTCAATTATGTTGTTCACATTTTTTATGCTTTTCTTTTTAATGTAAATTCCTCAAATGTGTTTGTATTCTAGTGGCAACGACAAACCGGACACTCTAATACATGTTCGATGCAGTGAAATAGCTGTGAAAATATTAAGGAATAAATATAAATTTTCTCAGATTGATGATATTAATCATATCGTACTTTTATTCCTTCAAACGAGTTTGATTTACTATATAATTAGAGACACAAGAATACCTTGAAAAGAATCGATTATTCTTGAATCGAGTTGAATGTGTCGCTGATACAATGTATTGGACATCTTTAAAAACAACAACTCATGGCGACATCTTTTCTACTTATTGTAAACAGATTAATACTAAGACATTTTGATGCTGAATGTTTTCGAAGTCTGATTTGTTTTTTAGGATCTTATTTTGTAGATCTAATTTGAGCTACAGGTATAGTTGATGTTCGACTAGAATTATCTTGTTTTTTGGATATTTAGATTTATATTGTTGTTAGATTCGAAACTTCAAGACCTGTTGTAGCGTAAAAGTTAGGTCTAGATCATAAATAAAGGAAAAAAATATATAATTGAAACTGTTGAGTCAAAACTGTAAATGGAAAGGGTGAGCTTGTTTGAATGGAAAGGGTGAACTGTTTGAGCTGTGGTTTAATAATTATTTGTATTAGGCAAATGTATTAATCAACTATCATGTTTACAATTACTCTTAGATTTAATTAGCTACTATTGTTGTTGTTTTCTCCACGGTCTACTAAATGTCGATAAACAAAGTATGAGAATCGAAAACTAAAACATGTTTTTTTCTATATTCAAATAGTAATATTTATGCTCGTCATGTTACTCAATGGTGTCTTGATTAGAAGTGATGTTTTAACATCTTTGTTTATTAGATCTGTAATGTATAATTTGTAAATGATGTCTAAAAAATGACAGCAAGATGTTGATTCTTCTTTAAAAACGATTAATTTGTTGGTGTTTGGATAATTCTCACCGACAAATCTATTTATGTATCTTATGAAAGTGTTTTTAGAAAAGTTCATTTCAATATCTCTAATGTCAATTGTTTTACTTTAAATCCATTGTTACTGATTGACTGAAATACAAATCAGAATTGTTGACGAAAATTTATTAAATGTTCCCGAAATACCGTTCGTCTGTCGTAGCCAAATCTAACTGAATAATATCTACTTCACTGACCTATATATGATCTGCTCTCTTTATATATATTTCTTGATTATATCCTCGAATTTTTAACAAACACAAAATTCTGTCATTTTTACTTTTAGATGGCAGATACTAATTTATTTGAATCTTTGATGCCATCATCAGACCATACGGGAGCGCCAGGTATACAAAAATCTAAATAAAATAAATTATTAGCTCAAATTGTAAATTTAAATTCTAATTTAGGGACGGATTGTTTATCAGTACCTTACGACAATTTTTCTCATGGAAGTCAAGTGTCCGATGATGGTTCGAATAATTCACAGTAAGTTATTTAATACATCACATGTTCCACTTTTTATTTAAAATTAATTCCTGTTTACTTACTTTAGCGAAGATGAACAAGGTTCAATTTTTAAAAGTCGAAAATCCTATCCTACACGCACAAGTCGTCCTAAAATTAACTATCGTGATATTGAACGTGGTATGTACGGCGATATTCGAAATTCATTATGGAATGGTCCACTAGAACGTGTTACGTCTTCATCAAGCGAACTTGTGCGACAAAAACCATTTCATCAACATCGTGCGTTAAACGGCAGTGATAATTCAATGGACATTGATAATCTAATAAATGAGAGACATGAACAAGAACTTGAATCTAAAAATAACAACAGTGACGAAGATTTACCTCTTCGACAGCTGCGTAAACGTACGTATAATTCTTCACCAAGTGGAAGACAAAATTCAGAACAAGATGATGAAGAAGAAGAACAATTTCAAGAACAGCAAGAAGACGATACTAATATGAATCGACGTTTATGGTGTATATGTAAACAAGCATGGGATGTTAATCGTTTTATGATCAGATGTGATAATTGTAGTGATTGGTTCCATGGTGATTGTGTGGGAATTACAAAAAATCAAGCAAGAGAATTGGATATGAATGATGATCAGTTCATTTGTCCGATATGCAAAGATCAACAACGTGCACATGTAAAAAAAATGGCCGAAGAATCAAATATGAATGCTATGAAACGAAAACGAATAGAAGCACAGGTATGGACAACGATTTACGCATTCATGTGAAAGTTTGTTGTAAATTTTGTATACTTTTTGTTTCTAGGCTGCCCTACGAACAGAAGAACGTAAACGAGTAGGACCGATTCTTTCTTCTTCGGATATAACCGCACGTGCAGAACAAATAAAACGACAAAAAACAATTGTTAAACGAGATAGTTCAACTGTAAGAACGAAAAAATTCCTCATTTATATTGATGGTGACAATGGATTTCTTCAACTTGTTTTTAGTTCGATGACACCAATGATAAGAAGATTCATTGTATTCTGCATGGTTGTGATAATTGGAGTAAACTTGGTTGGGTGTATTGTTCAACACAATGTATTCGAAAGCATATTAACGATACACTTCGTGCAATTCAAATTGCAAAAGGATCAGTACGTTGGATAAGGTGTCACTCATACTGACGTTCTAAAAGTTTTTTTTCAACTTTAGGATAAACTAACACGTGATGATATTATGTTGTATGAACAAAAATCTGATACTATCCTAAATAGCTCAGCTGTTCCTGCACCAGTTGATATATGCGATTGGATTACTAGGCATCCGTCGTTTCAAGTTATGCGTCCAGAATTGAAAAAAGCCACGTATATCCACAATAAACTTGGAACACCAAAGATACATCCCGCAGGTCGGTTTTATTGTTTCTATCTGTGTGTGTGTGTGTGTGTGTGTGTATATAGTTTGTTTAGTGGTCATTGTTATTTGTGATTTTAGCTTTAGCAAAACCGTCAACATCTACAAGTGTAAACAACATCAAATCAAATGAAACTATTAGCAAAAAACCACATCTACTAGTTGACAAACAAGATTATATTAAAAAAGTTCAACCATTAGCACCGAAACTGGTAACCACAACATCAATCTCCACTAAGCCTCTACTACAAAAACCACATCAACAACAACGTCAGGATTCAAAAGACAAATCAACAATAAAAAAACCTGTATCAAAAGAGTCTCAATCAGCAACAAATAATAACCAAATGGATCCTGCTACTATTCGCACAAAAGTTCGAAATTCATTAAATGAATTTCTATTGCAAAGGTAAGTTTTATTTTACAGTGATAATTTGACATTTGTTTACTATGATTATGACTGTTCTTATACAGATCCCAGAAAGTAAATTTAACACAATATACACCAGATGATATTAAAAATGTTTGTGTGCAAATTGAAGAAGAAATGTATCGTATTTTTGGGAACACCGGCGATAAATATAAACAAAAGTTTCGTACAATATTGTTCAATATCAAAGACAAAAACAATGATGTATGTATCTGTCTGTCTTCTGTGTATTTCACTGCAAAAAAAATCTTTTTAAATGAAAATTTTAATGTTGTAGATTTTTCGAAAAATTGTCAGTAAAGAATTGAATGCAAAACAATTAGTACAAATGAATGCCGATGATATGGCACGTGATGATGTTAAAGAACAACGACGATTAGAAATATTGAAAGAAGCAGAAGCAATTAAAAAATATAATGCTGAAGCAGCTATTGAACTAGCGAAACGTTCAAAAATCAAAGTTACTCGTCAAGGTCTAGTTGAACTAGAAACAGCCGACCATTCACAGAAAGTAAGTAATTTTTTTTTAATCTTCTAGTAGTCATTTTAGTTCCATTATAAATTTATTTTCATCTTTATAGGATAATCAGCAATTACCATCGGGAGATTCAGAAATTCTTGAAAAGATTTCTCCAAAACCACCCACTATTACACCTTCTCCATTGTCAAATACAAAAGTGTTGCCAATTATAAAGAAGCCAAATATTTTAACCGCTGTATCAAAGAAATCAACAAATAACGAAAAGTCTTCAACACAAAAACCTGTTTCGAAGATAAAATCTGTACCCAGCAAACGTCCATTGGTTGAAACTACTTCATCAACCACATTACCACAACAAACCTCGTCCGCCACTGGATCTCATAGCGAAGCAGATATTCTGGCCAGACATCGTTCCCACGTATTTGATAAAAATTGTCAAATATGTAATACTAATATGACAGTTGACAAACATTTAATTCGACAGGCAAAATTAGGTAATATTCGCATCTTTAAATAGTGAATATTTTACTTATTACTTTCTGCTTTAGATCCAACTCCGTACTCTACCACACCACCCGTGGAACCACAAACGATTCATGAACAAATTGATATCACGATACCAATGCAGGTAGATCCCAATATTTCAAATGAAACAGTTTTTAATAAGAATAAAGAACAGCAAGAAACAGCGACAACCACTACTGCAACTCCAATATCTGGAGATGAAGTTGAACGGGATGGTGGATTTTATCCCAGCACTATTGATGGTGACAACGATTACATCGAACCAGAGAGTCCAACGGGAGACGATGCGAAACTGTATGATGACGATGACTGGTCCGATATAACACAGCAACAACAACAGCAACAACAACGACCTGCCTATGTACCATCAACAACCATTAGTCGAACAACAGTAAAAGTAGAAGAATCATTCGATGATCTTTCGTATCAATCACATCAACCAATTCTTGATGATTACAAACCAACAAGTAGTGAAAATATAAGACAACCAGATACATCTGAAACTCCCATGTAAGACTAAATCCATGTATATATATATAGGTCTTTATATTACAGGTTATACTTTTTAGATATTTTCCAACGCCAATTACTCGCGGTGATAATATCCGCTGGCGTGGTTCGATATGCCCTGATTCACAAAAAATTTATTGTCAGTCGAGTCGTTTATATGGTGAAGCTGATTATTTATGCACGGACATTCCTGATAAAATTACGATTTGTGGTCGTTTGAGACCAGATGATTTATATTCGTATATTGAGCAATCACTTCCTGTTCGCGATGTATTAATTATGAATTTGGTATCATCAAATGATAGTACAAAACAATTATTCGATAAATATGTTGATCTATTACGTCTATCAAATCGGGCTGCTGTAGCAACTAAAAGCATGCAAAAATCCATCAAAGATATTTATGTTATACCCGTTAATGATTTAAACGTATTTCCAACAGTTATACGTTCAATAATAATTAATTCATCAAATAATGGTGCACAATTGCCATTTTCAACTGGACCAGATGGTTGCTATTTGTTTATGATTGTTGTTGCATCGGGAAAACGAACATCGACCATAGCAGCAAATGATTCAGTAAAAAAAACTGTCAAAAATGTATCACAGCAAGTTGATCCACAACAGAGAACAACTGCAACGACAGCAACAACAGGAATTAAAACTCTTACATACAAACCGGTGATGTTACATGATGAAAAGACAACGACTGCAAGAGATCCAAGACTTAGAAATAAGGATCCAAGACTACCAGATGAAACGACACAGCAAAAAAACGGTATGCTGTAAACACTTATTGACTCTTCTTAAAATAGACTTACAAGACTTGTAAGCTATTTATGTATTCTTCTGCACCACCTCCAAATTTTGTTATGCATTCTTTTTGTAGATACACCTGTCAATGCGTCAAATTCAACAACAAAAGTTTCATTTTCTCAACCTCAAACCATACCCGATATGAATATAGTTAAAAATGAGCCAACAGTTGTTGAAGAACAACAACAAAATTCACCGCCTGTACTTAAAACGGAACCGGTACAACCGTCTTCTAAGTACGAGTATTTTCTGTTAATAACTCATTGAATTTTAAATTGTTTCTGTTAATTTAGCGATGAT
Organism: Didymodactylos carnosus; assembly: GCA_905250885.1. Lineage (NCBI taxonomy): Eukaryota > Metazoa > Rotifera > Eurotatoria > Philodinida > Philodinidae > Didymodactylos > Didymodactylos carnosus. The sequence continues at coordinate 22,659 of CAJNOQ010000441.1, read as the reverse complement.
ATTGTTTTACAACAAATAATATCAGAATCATTAAATCGTGTCCGTCAAGCATTAACACTCGAAGATCAAACGGCTATTATTGTTGAAACCGTTGAACGCTTAAAACCTACACCATTTTATTGTAACAAGTATCTTGATGAATTAAAAAATGCCTTAACTGATTTACAAAAAACGCGTGCTGAATTAGCGTCTACTACAAAATTGGAAACGAATGACAAATTGGCAAGTGTATTACCTGGAGATAATCATCGTACCGAAGATATGGATGTGGAAGATGATATTGAAGATAAATCGAGTAGTGCAATGGAGTACAACGATGTTGATTATCGATTTTTAACTTCTGCACAATCGAGAGATGAAACTCCTTCACCACGGATCACTGAACCCAAAAAAATAATTACTATACCTGAAATTGATCAAGATCATCGCCGACAACTACCTACTACAGATAGTGATCAACGAAAAAATATCGTCGAAGAAAAGATCACCGATGAAAAAACAAAAGATCGAGATCATCGACGACGAAGATCACGTTTTTCAGCAGTAAATATAACAACAAATGATCCTACGTTACAAATCACTCGTCGTGATTCAGATGATCGACAACCACTATCAACAAAAAAACATAATTCAAAATTACCAGTTAGTGTGAATGACGTTTTTCCTGATATCGATGAGGATGATGAGACAAACAACAGCATAGAGGAAAAATCACAATTGTTATTAGATGATGAACATACAACCACAAAGATAACTAATTTAGATGAGCCTAGTTCAGCTGAGGTAAATAAATAAATAGTTAAAAAATACTAAAAATAGTGTAAAAGTTTCAGAAGCGTAAAATTCCATGTTCAATCATTTCTTCCCAAAGTGAATTGAGTATGACAATTTTTGGCTCTTTTCAAATTTAGTATAGAATAGATAGGTTGATAAATGCAATGATGTTTTGTAAAAAAAACTAAAAGCTAAACTAAGAGAAAAATAAGAACCTGCAGTTTTGAATGTTTTAAAATTTGAGCTTTTTATTCGAGTAGATCTATACAGAACATTTATACTACTGAATAAAATGCGCCAATTTCTATGTTTTAGAGTACAGCGTCAACATTCTCAAACAAATTTCGACCGGTAGTTGAAGCGGATCAAAATGTCACCGACACAAATACTTTGGACATCGACGAATCATCTCCAACATCAGACTCTTATAAACCTATCCGATTTTCTATTTCCAAAACACCGACACGTCAACGTAACTCAAGTATTTCACAGCAACCGCAATCATCATCACCACCGCTAAACACTGACAAGAAGACAGCCGAAACAGATGCCACATCGAATTTAACAAACACAACGTCAACTGAAGATCCATATGAGACAGCTCCACAATACATTGAAGATTTGATTCAACAAATACAACAGTATGGTTTTGAGGGATTATCTTTACAAAATTTAAACTGGACTAAAAATTTGTCATCTTCATCGATACGTACAAGTTATTATTTGAATTATTTATCCCAAAATTATCATGATCAGTCTTCACATTCATTAACCGATCAATCATCTCACATATTTTCATCATCTAATTCCACTAATAATTCTACAACAAAATATTTTCCACGCCCACAACAAAATCATAGTCGAAACACCATGCCACGTTACAGAGATTTTGATCGACCAGAGGCCTCTGATTGATTTTTATACTTCAATATGATCCGCTCAAGGTATCTCTAGTGTTTTTGATCATCAAAAATAAACACAAAAAATCCACCTCCATTGTTTTTTTTAAAACAACAGAGATACTTATTTTTTGTTGTGTGTGTTTTTTCCATGTTGACAGGAGAAAAAATAGTTTATATTATGTACAATTTCGTTTTTCCTGTATTATATTCTCTAATATTTGCGTATGCATGTCTGTTTAAGTGTGATTTGTTTGTTTCTTTTTTTCTTGTTTTCTATTTTATCACAAAAATTAATTTCAACCACATTGGCTCATCAAAAAGAAAACATAAAACTTGCATTATGTAATGATCGAAACAATTGTATTACGTCATATAGATTATAGCTAAACTAATTTTAATTTTAAGATAAAATTTTGAAAACTAGAATCTGAATAAAAAGTATGGTTGTTATTAAACGCTTATTTTATGTAATTCGAATATTGATTGTCTAATCGATGTATCATTTATCAGTTATAAATGATAGGTTATATGATATGCTTGAAAGTAATATTAGTAGTATAGTGTTGACTAAAAAGTATCCTCATGATTGGTCATCAGATGTGATTGTTAGAGTTTTTCTTCACAAAGATCTTTCTTTCAACGAATTATTTATAATTTAAATATACAATTGCAAAAACTTTTTCCTTAGTGACTTAAACGTCTAAGTATACAAAGAAAAATAGATAATAGAACTTCGATCCTCGCTGCATCAACTATCGACCTATCTGTCACATCATACAACGACAAACTAATTGTCGACTATGTATAACCAAAATAGAATCTCTGATCAATACAACTTGTGTAAATGGCAAAATATTCTAAGCATAATCAGTTTTAGTGATTAGTGTTGAATGGTGTAATAGAGACATACAGTGTGCATTTTTTGCATAGCAGGCGGTCATGTAACTTTCGTGCTCAAAACCGGGTTTCTTTTGCTCAAAAGTGGCTGTATATTCCTTCAAAAACCACCTTTAAGAAAAAAAAGCATTTTTTGAAAAAAATTTTTTTCGACGAAAAACATCACGCTGCCTCACCTACATTTTTTCGAGAAAATGTTTTTGTTAGAAAATATATTGTGTCATACATCATCCGATGCAGCTTCACATGCTGATTCCGAATATGCCATTAGTTTTCAGTGGAAATGCTTTGGTGTCTGAAAAAGAGGAATCGAGCGTGAAAATCAAGCCTTTTAGGACGTTTTTGGAAAACCTACCATTCGGTCCAGAAGCGTCGGCGCTAATTGGCGCTAACTGTGTTGACATGTCATATATAAGACAGCATTCCCTGAAAAGTTCATCAAAATTGGAAGCTTCGCTAAAGTTCGCGCACGCATTGCATCAAACACACCTTCTGGGAAAATGCTCTAGAAAAATGTTTTATTTTTTTTCTCCAACTTAGAAAGCCCAAAAATAGAAAAGTTTTTTACCAATCGATAGCGCACTTGATGCTGATTCCGAATATATGTTTGTTTGCCCAACAGCTATGTTTGATTTTTTAAAATTTTAGCGTGTAATCCGATTTTCCGATGGACACGGGTTTTTTAGTGTGTTTTTGTGTATAGAATTTTCCCAGCTTAAATAAGTTCTAGGACATAAAAATTTTTGCCATTAAATGGAGCGTGTTCCAAAGTATATTAATCATCCTTAAAATTACTGAAAAATCAACTTTCATTTTTTCATCAAAAGCCGGCCTGGATGCACACTATGAGACAAACAACAACGTGTATTTTCTATACACAAAGTCGTGATGTTTTGTTTCAAACTCGGAATATTTAAACTTTACAAATAGTTGATCTAATCAAATAGATGCTTGTTTTAAAAACTATGGCAGACGGTCATATATCAAAATTCCACACAATGTGTGTCCTATATATGCTTAAATAGACAAAAAAATTTTCATGTTAAGTATGAGCATCGCTGATAGATAAGAAAAAAGCTTGGGAGCAGATGTTTCTTCCGCAAACTAATTTTTAATTAACCTTAATCAACTAACAGATGTGACACAGTGTTCGGAGAGTACTGTAATTCTAATCATAACTATGAACATGAACAATTTGATATCTCTATTTTGCATACTAATTGGTATTCCTTCAAGCTTTTTGTGACAAAATCATGTAACATAGATGAATATCGAAATACTATTTCATGAGTTACGAACTGAAACTGATTCTCGAACAATTAAATTTTCCCTTTTGTCTACCAAGATACGGAAAAGAAAATTAATACTAAAAATATTGAACGTTTTTAGAATTAATGTAGATTTCTCTTTTATTCATCTGTCTATAATCTTCTCCTGTCTTCATTTTTGTGATTGTTCTTAACTGGGATGTTCCAACTGCGGATGCTCTCCTGTTTTAAAATTTTTACTCTAGATTTCAGAGTAAATAGGTTGTACTTTACTTCAACTGTTAAAAGAATTACAATTTTGACTTCAAAAGCCTCAGGGCACCTCTGATTTTCAGAAGAAATTATAAAATTGATTCCTTTATCGTTATTATTGGAACAGATTTTATAGGTGAAACATTACATGAACCACCTCCGTACAATGGCTAAGCAAATTACTAACATATTTATATTCTAGCAATGAAGGATTCTCTTCGTACGTGCAATAGTTTCGGTTTCTAGGAATATCATAATAGCAAAGTAGTTGTGTTTCATATACAATGACTAGCTTGTCGACCAAATAGACAGCACTAATGGTTGATTAACACTTTTTTTTGAACAACAACTCTTAGTTAACTTAATAGGTCCGTTAACTAATTTTCTTTCTTTCTCTCTCTCGGAAAAGATTTTGTGATTCACTGTAAGAAGAGAATATTATGTACTCTTGAAGAGCATCAACTTTTAATATAAATACACTTCGAAGCAACATCTGCTGTCAGTATTTGTAAATTCGCCGAATGTTTAGTTCATTGTTGTGTCCAGTCGAAATTGAAATTAACATTAAAGATTGCATAAATTAAATAAAAATGATAGTTACAATTTATTACAGTCCAAAAGAGAGAATAGAAACGTCGTTCATGGAGAGAAAATATAAAAAGTTCTGTTTGTATCACGTTTTCTACGCAAGAAGTATATGAGAAAATAATTTATATAAATGTTACGTTAATATTTCAAGAGATTAAATGTTAGAACTAATAGTTAATGTTTTTCAGGTGTTATATTATGTTCTGGCGCATTTGGCGAACTAACAACTCTTTTCGATGGTTCATTTGTTTTCTCTTTTAGATTTCGTGACCAACGTCCATCATTATAACTTGGTGGCTCATCTGCTTCTCGTTTCTTTGCTGATGTTTGTTGTCGTTGTTCGTACTCATAATTTTGGCGCCCATTGTTGTCATCATATTCTAAATCTTCTTCATCATCTATAGCAGCAATACCAAATTTATAAGCAAACCTACGAGAATAAAGTCACAAATAGTGTACTAAAAACTCTGTTTGATCAGTTACTTACCATTTAAATTTATCAACAATACCTTCCTTAATCAAATCAAAACACATTGCTAAAAGAGCTAAACCAAATAGTATATAAATGGAACCCAAAATAAAACGTAATCCACTCATTGCTCCTGTTTGCAAACCTGGTACATAATCACCAAAACCTATGGTTGACAATGTTATATAACAAAAATAAACAGCTTCAGTCATTGTCCAATCTTCAAAATGACTAAACATAAATGCGCCGAGACACAGATAACCAATAATAATGGCAATCACAGCTCCAAATGGCACACGACTTTCTAAACGATCCCAAGCATCTTCCTCCTCATCTTCTTCTTCTTCACCAGGCGCACTTGTTTTAAGACCACCAGATGTCGACAGACCCCAACCCTGTTCACTTGGATTCGATGCCCAGTTATTAGTCTGATTATCTGCCCCATCTCTTTCTCTTATTTTTCGACGACGACGACGATTACGTGTGTACGACCGACATACACAACAGCAGCAATGCAAAAGTGCCGAGTACATAAAACCTTAAACAAATATTAGAAATTTTGACATAGTCATAATCATTCAACGATATGTAAAAAAACAAAATACTTACGAAATATATCACCAAGTACACTACTTATATTTGCTAAACACAACAGAAATATCGGTATACCAATGAGAGCATAACAAATACAAGTTATTTGACCTTCCCTAAAATCATGTTAGAACGAACGGTAAGCTTTAAAACACAAATAAATTATCAGATTTACCAAGATACGGGGGTAATATGACCATAACCTAGAGAAAAAAAATAACAACTAAATATCGTAGATTTAATATATAAGATATAACAGTACCTATTGTTGTAATAATCGTAATTGTAAATAACATTGCCGATGGAAAACTCCATCCTGATACTGTGTCACAATCTTGTCCGGTATATCTTAGTTGATCTTTTCGAGCATAGATATCCGTGGTAAAATTTGCTAAATAATCCTCCATTTGATCATACATTACTGTTTGATTATCACCAGACAAAACCACATAATTATACATTGTTTCCGATAGATTTGTAACAGAAACATTTTCACCCACTTGATAAAATCGTGCACACAAAATATAAAATTATATCTTTTTTAGAAAGAGAATAACTTACCTTTTCCTTGTTGACAATTTTGTAGTTCAATATATTGTTCAAGTAAAATAAATAAAAATGCACCACCAATACTGTAAGCAACAACAACAATAACTAGACCAAGATTTGAAAATAAAAATTGAATAAATGCTCGACTCCATGATCGATTTCTGTTAGAATAATTGATTGGTTGAGCATACAAATGAGCTGTACGATTTGTCATTTTACACTTTTTCAATCACCGGTTTATTAACTACTAATATTCTTGTTCGTCCTAGAGAGAAACGATAAAAGACGTCCGTTTCTTGTGTCTTCTAATAAAGTTAATAAATTTTTCTTTTCTATTCAATACAAAAGTAAAAAAAAAAATCATTATGTATATATTTCAAAAAAAAAGACGGTTAAGAAATATAAAATAGAGACTATAAATCTTTTCTCTATTGAACGTTTCAGACAAGATGAAAACACCCGGAAATGAAAGAACGTGTCGAACAAAAAAAGAAATTTCCAAAATAGTGCCAATCTTCTCCTTTTTTATTTTTCTTTTTTTTAAATAAAAAATGTGAATTTTACTTTAAAAAATGAAAATGAAACGATGTGCTTTTAAAAAATAAAGACATTTCTTTCTATTATATCAGTAAGATGTTAAATAAAAAATTAATCTATTTTCTTCTCATTCATGGTAAATTATATAGAACTTTATGAAAATGCAACTAGAAAAAATAATTTAATTTTTTTCAAAAATAAATAATGTCTTCATATAGGACTATCTCATTATTAACGAGATACACGTCAAATTAAGTGTAAAATATTTAGAATTTTCTACAATTATCAAAACTACAGTAAATAAGGTTGCTCTATAGAAAAAGATTAAGTCAAACAATTGCTTTGAAAAATCTATATAAAATTTTCTCTAAAATAATTTATTTCATAATAATCTATTTATCCAACAATAATTTTTTTTGTTTTATTCATCTATATGATTTGATCAATGCTTTATTTTCATTTTATTATTGTTACATCTATATATGTATAGATATCCATATGTAAAAGTTATGACTATACGAACTTCAAAGAATATTGAACAAAAAAATCTTTTGATATACATTTTGTTATTATAATATATACATACAAAGAAAATATCTATAGATTTGGTTATTTGTTCAATATGATACGGATATATGATTCTGTGATTCATCAATATATAGGAGAGAACACATATATACACATTTATACATAATCAATTGGATGAAACGAGAAGAATTTTTTGAGACAACAAGATAATTAATTGGATATTGAATAAGCTTGTCAAATAATTTATACTACTGTAGACATTTCAAAATAATATTTGTTCAAGTTGTTGTTTAAAAGTGACAAGTATATATATATATATATATATATATCAATCTAGTCTAGAAAATTTTTAAAAGCTTGTGTCGATTGGAACTGATTGTAGTTTCTGATTCTCCATAGTCAATTACGTATACATAATAAAATTTTAGGTTAGAATATTCTGAGAACATTTTTCAGAGAATTAACGAGTAGGCATGCACCGAACAATTGACGAAGGATTTTATATATTTTCAAAAACCTGGCGTTTCGTAAATTGGTTTGTTAAAAGTTTTCTGACTTGGTAAGAATATAGAGCAAACATTTCTGCATAAAATGAGAGAGGTTGGACAACTCTGCATGATTTGTTTTAAGATTTTTGTAGCAATATCTCAAGAACACATAATCGAGTAGTAAACGAGTATCGAGTACTCGACGTGTACTTGGTTAGTCCTTTATAGGATATCGCTGCCGAAATCTCAAAACAAATCATACAGAGTTGTCCAATCTCTCATTTTGTAGAGAAATGTTTTGATCTACATTCTTATCGAGCCAGAAAATTTTTAACGAAGCAGTTTATGAAACGCTAGATTTTGGAAAAAATATAAAATCCTTAGTCAATTGCTCGGTGCATGGCTGTTAACGAGAAGAAAAACAGCAAAAAAAACGCAAGTACTCTCATTCAAAAGTTGTGGCATACAACATAATCGACTAAGGAGAATCGATTTCGATCGAACAAAGCCTATAAAACTTCTCGATCAGATTGATATAAAACATCTCAACATATTCAAGAACAGCTTGGCTCATCTAGCTCTACTACTGGAATGAAATTCGATTACGTTTTTTTGTATTTTGTTTCTCTTATAATTTTCGAGCAATAAGATGCCTAGAGCTTAAAAAAAGACAAAAGTATACTGAAGATTTTGAGATATGTTTCCACTCTACACGATCTTTTATTCAAAAAATATGATTAAAATACAAAGACCTACCATAGAGAAACGTCTTGTAAACAAATTTCGAGATATTGAGTGAATCAAGCCAAAATGTTTGAGAGTATTGTAATGAAAATTTTTTTACATTTTCTTTCTTATATGACAGCCATAACCATTAGACATAGAATCATATGTGATCATAGGCTTGTCCTTGAACAACTATGTTCAAGAAAGGAAAAATTTCGAAGTTATTCAGTAAGAAAATTTTCATAGTTAGAAACAGAACGGTGATTCAAGATGTTCAAGATCTTGCGTTTGGGGAATTTCTTGAATTTTTTACGTTTTTTCTTAGCAAAATATCTTGGTTACAAGAAATTTCTCTGTAGTAGGTCTTTGTATTTTAATCATATTTTTTGAACAAACGATCATGTGGCGTATGAACATATCTCAAAATCTTTAGTATACTTTTTTTCTTTTTTAAACTCTAGGCATCTCGCTGTTCGAAAATTATAAGAGAAACAAAAAATATAAAAAAAACCTAACCGAATTTCATTCCAATAGTCGAACTAGATGAGCCAAGTCAAGACTCTTTCGTAGTTTTTAATTTATTCAGTTTTTTATTTTTGTTTTCATTCAATAATGATTTTGGCTAAGACACATTTTAAGATAATAAGAACTCTGTTTAGAAGAAGAGATAGTTGTAGGATATGAAAATCACTTTAGTTTTATGTACAGATCGAAAGTATGTCAAATTTGATTTGTCTGTTTTTTTCATTTTTAATATTGGAAAAATAATAAAATATAAAAAGCGCATATTTTATTTCATAATATAAGTACATTGATACTTGAGTATGTACCATAATAACTGTAAAATGCTGCATATATATATATATCGTATTGCCTATCTGTTATAATTCAAGCGATTAAATATGGTTAAATCTATGGAACTGTTTATATACTATCATACAAATTACTCCTCTATTTTCAATTGTAATATCTATCATATCATTCTTCTGTCAACCATCATATAACGATTAAGAAGATATTTTTTTTTCTTTCTGGTTTTGTTTAATGATAATACAAAGCATCATGAGATAAATTAATATTTCTATCTATTTCTTCTTCAAAAAATCAATTAATTTATAAATATTTAGTAAAAAAAATTCTCAAAAAAAGAAAAGAGTTTATAAGTAAAAAAAAAAGTTAAATTTTATAATGAAAATTATAAAAACGATATATTCTTGTTATTACATTCAATAATTACCAATATTGGGAAATGATATAAATTTTCTTGTATTATTCTTATAAAACATCGTTTATTTTATATTTTTTGTCTTGTTGGCCATTCTCTGTCATGTGGACGCACTTTAGATGTCTGCGTATGTGTGAGGATATATAACGAACAAAAAAAAAAAAGAAGAAAACAAACTGTACCACACACATAGCATTGTATAGAGAAAATAAATCCCAAAACAGATAGAAAAAAAAAAAAAAAGAAATGAGAAACGCGAGATCAGTAGATAAATTGAATTGATTCTAAAATGTTCCTTTTCCATACATAGTCAATCAAACATTAATTAGATGTATATACATTGGAGTTAATCTTCTAGTCGATAAAATAAACACTCTCGGTAAGTCTAATAGGGTTTTTCTATTTTGTTTATTTAGCAATGTTAAAAAATAATATAAATAATATCATTGTAAAGATAAGATAAAAATTTAGAATCAGAAAAAATTCTCTTAATTAGTAAATTTATTTTAAACGATTGAATTAAATTTGATATTCTGTCTCTTCTCAAATAGACTTTCTTTTCACTATATTTTATGACATCAATGAATTTTTAATAATCTAAAAAGCATTACACATTTTACTTTTTCTCACATATGCCAGATCATTTGAATATGTTTTGTTAACGGATGTTATTAAACGTCTTGAAAAATTTCTATATTTTTTTTAATCATAATTTTATTATTACATAATTAACATCAACAACACTTTACGTTTCCCAGATATATCCAAAATGATTAATTATTTATATTAAATAGTATTCTTATTTTCATTATATTTGTTATCTTGCAAATTACAGTCAGTATGATAACTCGAGAAAAACATGATAGATCGAACAAAAAAACAAAAAAAAATAATAAAAATTCATTTGAGAGCAGGTGGATATATATATATCGAAGGTCAATTTTATCAAGATATATTAATAGAGTTCTTTTATCTATTCTCAAATGATCAAAATATTATTATGTAAGTTCATATGGGTATTGAAGAAATATTAGAAAAAGTATTGTGACATGTTTATCAAACGAAATTGTTAAGATCTTTGAAAATAATCAATATCGAATAATTTAGTATTGATCTAAAACAAAATTGAGTTCTTTAAAATGAATATTGATAAACTATTAACTATATGTTTATTTTGATTATATTTTCTAGATACAATATCATCAGTTACAGTTAGAGTTAATTTTTTGTTATTCACAATTTGGTTTTAATCTTTTTTTAGTTGATATTCGATATGTAAAAGAAAGAAAATATACAAGAATGGTCATAATCGATTGGCTACAAACATGTCAATTTATAAAAGGTAGTTTTGTTTGTTTCAAATAAATGAGAGTCATTTTTGTTTGTTTTTTTGACTATAACAGAACCTTATTATTTTCTCATACGTATCATATTTTGATGTCTTTATGTATTTTCTAGATAATTTGGAACGTTTTGTACTATATTTGTTATGTGGATGTTTTATGGGTTTAACAATTATTTTAACAATAATTACTATTATTTTATATAATGAAAAACGTATAAGTACTAAAACGATGACTCATGATATTTTACCTAATAGTTCGCCGAATAGTTTTGTGACACAAGAAAAAAATAAATATGAATTTACAACGACAAAAGATTATTCTAAATCGTATATACCCGTTTATCGATATAATAGTCGTGCACTTATACACAATTCAATTGTGAATGATGATGATAGAAAACCAACACTAAAACATTTTACATCAAATAACGGATATTTTCCAACATCATACACATAATTTATTGCTTTTTTTATTACATATTCCGGTGGTTATTATTATTCATTCTAATTTTATTTCATAAGTAGATTTTAATAAACCTATTCACTACAAGATATATTTTATTAATATGGTTAGATGTTGTTACAGTAATTGTCGAATTATTCTGACAATGTTCACATTTTATAGCTCTTGACATTTAATTTCACTCATATACGCACATACACATTTTATAGACAAACATTTATACAGCCTATAAACATGTATATCTTATAAAATTATCTAGATTAATTATACTGTTTTCTTTCAACGTATATTGAACATTTTTTTTCCTAAAGACATACGGAAAATACAAGTTCAATACATTGAAGAAACTAACTCTATTAACACAAGGAAGATATATTATTTTTTTTGGGATTTATTACAGATCAATTCTTAGCAACAGTTTACTTACGATCTTTCTCCAGTATGTGCGATCACTTACTGATGACTCTTGGGTCCTCTTTAAGTACAAAATTTTCTTTTACTTTTTTTTTATACTTCATTTGGTGTGAACTGTCAATGTACATGATTAAAAATATAAATGGTTTTTTTAAACAAACAAAAATGTGCTGAAATAATAGAAGTAGAATAGGAAAGAGGTTATTTTAAAACTTTTTAACTAACTAGTCTACTAAATTAAATTTTATCAGTTTGTACGTAACATTATATTATCACCTAAAAAAATGAAAATAATATTTTTCTTTTCTTCCTCTATTCTGTTGCTTTTCTTAATAACATTGTTGTTCATTACTACATATAACAATACTATTTCACGAATATTCTAGTTGTATAAACATGTGTCTATGTTCAACATTCATATGTAAGAGATGTCTTACTGTTGTTGATTAAGACGTATAAGAAAAAACCTGTTGAGAAATCTAAGCTTGTAATGAACATATATTGTTATTTTTTTACTATTAAATAATGAAATCAGTACTTGTTCTATGACTACGATTGACTGGCATATAATTATTTTTGTTAATTATTCAAAGAAAGCACATGTTGTCAATATGAGTGTCAGAAACAAGAATTGTACTAATGACTTTGAAAAGTTCATAGTTTGATTTAAGCAAAAAAATCATCATCAACACAAATTCATCGTCAGTAAAGTATATAAATTCTATTATTATTAATTACTATTAAAACTTAAAAACAAGTTATAGCAACAAATTCCATTTCATCTGTACAATAAGCTCATATTCCTGGTCCTCTCATTAAAATGACAATTTTTGTCAATAGTATTGATTTTGAGAAAGCACACGACTGAATAACTAACTATGTTTATTTTCAGAGTCTGTATCTCATGCTACTCTACAATTGATTTGCCATGACTTTAGACCAAGTGTCCTAAAGACTGTGAAAAAGGTTTTTGAATAAAAATATTTTCCTCACTTCCAAATATACAGATTTATAGAACAGGCTTTTGATATTAAAATAAAATATCACGCCACTTTTTAGGATCGTGCGGTACTGACAGAACGAGTTCAAAAAATATTTCGTTACAATACTTTGAATAGCTCTGTATTTTCTGAAAATTTAGCCAAAATCAGAATAATAGGTATTGACAAAAGTTTTTAACAGAGGGAGAATAGCTTAATAAAACAGAACAACAAAAAGTAGTAACAGAAAACAAAAAACATTTTTTTTAAGTATAAATTATATTAACAGTAGTACGCATAAGTACAGTAAAATACTCAGAAAATGGCTGTTTAACAGTATTCTCATCATCTTGGTTTGAATTTGATATCATTTAAACCTTGAAATTGTCTTTTCAATGAATTTTTGTCCGCCCAATCTGAATCTAGATATGCATTATCTTCATTTTCTTCTAATTTCTAACATTGTAAAAAAAAAGACAGTTCAATTTAACAATAAATGAAGCAAGTGTTTCAATTCGCGCATATTTAGAGATTTTTTTTTTACGTTTTTTTGAACATTACCTTCATTTCTTGTTGTTTTCTATAATAATAAGCCATCATCTGTTTTTGTTCTTCTTCACTAACAACGGGTTCTCTTGCAGGGGCACCTCCACCTTTCTGGAATAAAAACATCACATGAATAAACATTTTATTAATTAATGATTAATCTCTCCTATATACCTTTTGAATTTTAACTAAAACTTTTGTTTTTTCATTTGTTCCAACATAATCGCACAATTTTTTACCACGGTGCATTTCTTTTCCACTAAACCATAAACTTGCTTCTTCTTCTTTTATAACATCTAAACTGTCCTAAATAAAAACACATCTAAGCTATTCACTCAGAAAATCTGTCTTATTTTCTTACTTGTGTTCCATCAAGTTCTTCTTCGTTTTTAAATTCTAATTCTATAAAATATAAAGATAAACATAAAAAATTCTTTCTGTTAATAGGCTGCCGAAAATAATAATAGCTCACCAATGGGATCGTAAGGTGGTAAACCCATTGGATAAACAATCATAACAGCTCCTTTCAATTGTTGAATAGCTTCATTAATATCATCTCGTGTCACACACTTATTGGCATCAACTAATTTCTAAACTATGGACATATACAAAATATTTCATCTATAGGAAATTAAAAAAAACAAAACGTCACCTTTGATATTTTATCTTTTGCATCTTGAACGGTTTTATTCAAAATTTCTTTCATCTTTTCGGTTGGAGCTAAAAACGAAGAGAAAAACAACGTTAGAATAGGTAACAAACGAAAAATTAGTTACGTACAACGCCCATTTCTTCTTCCCGTTACATCTTCTTCTTCGATATAACCGTCCATTGGTATACAAACATCTTCATATTCATCTTTAAGTTTCAATTCTGTTATTTGTTCTTCCGTCAAGCCTTGCATATTGATTGGAAGTGTAATGCCATGTTTTGCAAGAAGTTGTATCTCTAAATAAACAACAAACTTCACGAATTTTCAACGATTTAATATTTATCACCTTACCACTGCATATTCTATGTACTTTTAGACGACCATTATAAATCAGAGCTATTTCGCGCAGAAGATCATCGATAGCCATGTTTGTATTTGTCTCATACAAAAACTGATTTGCATCGCCATACTTTATGCTTAATCTTACCATATTGACTGATTAGAGTTTAATCTAAAAGTCTAGAAAAGAAGAGTGTAAAACATTCCATTCTCAATAGATAATTGTGTCCTAATAGTAACCTCGAATATTTATGAATCTTACAGAATACTCCAAAACTATGTCCGGATCTTGGTGTATATAAAGTTTTTTTTAAAAAAATCAAAGTTTTGTATCCGTATTCTCAACTTCGATTTAAGCAATGAGTACAACTACTTTTCCACTGAGATATTTCATTTCAACTGAAGAACAACAGAATGTAAAATCTTGAATATTCATGATACACTCGAGAACACTTTTGAACAACAAGAAGCTAAGGTACTTTATATCTATGTTTGACCTATCTACACAGAAAATGTAGACCAGTCTAAGTCTTATTGCTTTGGAAGATCCTATACTTTGGTTAATCGCCATATGAACTCAGTTTAAAGCACGAATCAAAAATAGCGATCATTTCTGCATCAAAAGAAATAGACTGCAAAATGCAAGAAAAAAAATAATAAAAATAAAGATAGTGTACATCACAATTAACAGAGATGCATTTAATCTCAATCTCCATCTCGTGACTGGTTAGCCTTCTGTTACAAACCTTTTAAAACGTAAATTGTCCCATTTGTGAATGGTAACTATGGACCACCATTATCTAGGTTAA
Organism: Didymodactylos carnosus; assembly: GCA_905250885.1. NCBI lineage: Eukaryota > Metazoa > Rotifera > Eurotatoria > Philodinida > Philodinidae > Didymodactylos > Didymodactylos carnosus. The sequence goes on along the minus strand of CAJNOQ010000441.1, from coordinate 7,317 downwards.
GAAGTCTGTTTAGTGATGAAAGGTTGTGTTCTAGTGCTGAGTCCTCTGTCGCCAGTTGTTTATAACAATCAACTGCAGGCAGAACAATCCCCTCAAATTACTTCTCAGCATTTAAAACTAAGTTTTCTATTCAATATTTTAAGCAAGTAGTGGCGTAGCCATCAGGTGGACTATTTAATGGTTTTGCCCATTATAATTCACACTACTCTGCGCTACTGTCTACCACTTTGAAAAAGTTTGGGACAACGCCCATTCACGAACAACAAAAATTTGAGACAACGCCCACCCACTTACAAAATCCTGGCTACACCACTAGAAGCAAAGTCGGATCACAGCTTAAAGGATAAAGAACACGTCGGCATACGCAAACTTTCCATCGTTAAAAAGCTTTTTTTCCCTCTGGGCTAGCTATCGGGATGGTGTAGCATACCAAGTTTTCTAATAACGACCGTATTACTTTTCTTCATAATTTTCAGACATTCATCTAATAAAAAATTCTTTGATTAAAAAAAAATGAAATTTATACCCAGGACGTTGAAAATGGTGTAATTTATTGTCTATTAACAGCCCAAAAAATGTGTCTTAAATGATATTTTTTAGCTAAATAACACCATTTTTAGACCCTGTTTATGTAACGGTCATAAAATGGATAATAAAATGCCATTTAATGGTTATCTAAGTCTGAGTCTTAATAACACACAATTAGTTGCTTTGTTTTAGGCCATCATTAAAGGCCAGATGAAGGACAATGACTGGTGCCTGTTAAATGACCATTTTTTCTCAATCAAAACCCTGTTGTTAGCCATTTCGCTAACAGATCCTTTATGTCCTATTAAATGCCAGTTATACTGACATTCTTTGACTTTTTTGCGTTTTTTATAAAAATAAGTATATTTAATATAATTGAAAAACATAAATGTCAGTTGTTTTTGACCTTGGTAGAAAACGCAGGAATGTTCCACCTCCTCTTAAAGTTGCACTCCTCCATCGGAATTTTATCTTTTACAATGCAAAATTCTGTTCAGTTTTCCAATACAGAAAATTGTATCAGTTGCTTACATTTAATAATACTTCTAAAAGTAAGGGTTTATTTCTTCTACTAATTATTCCGTTTTTGTCTTAGACAACAGTCTCACATCAATACACTTTTCAATTCGATAAAATTTGTCATTTTAGCTTTATTCTGAAAAAAATTTATGTATGCACCTACATTTTCTTCGCCTACGGGCTCAATTTTTCTTCTATTATTTTCTACTTTTTAGTTTGTTGTCGGAAATGTGTATAATTCGTTAAAAAACAATCGTTATGGCTTTTAATTAACTGAAAATTCTATCAATGGTTATTGTCATTAAGAAATAGTTTGTGTAAAGTATTTGTGTATATTTACTTTGTTGTAACAAAGTCATAGAAAAAAAAAAGAAACAGAGAATGACTCTAACAATATTTTTGAAATTGAAATTTTTCATACGTTGTAAAGAAGTAAATAATCATATGTCGTAGTATTATTGAAAATTTTTATTCATTGAAGATATATAAAAGCAAATAGACGAATAATTCTTTTTACATTGTGTTTGCCAAAGGCATATGACTAAAATATTTTGGAATAATTTAATCTAAATGGAAAAATATTTTAATTAATAAAATTATAAATTTGCTATGGTAGATCAAATAATTCAAGCGAAGCTCAATTGCGCCATAACTAGGCTTCTCTTTCTTGGGAATCTGTGTCCATAAATTATTTTATTATATAGGCCGTTGTATCCTCTATGTAACATTCTGTTGGCATATTTCACGTTTTCTTTCACCGATGCTTACGTCAGATTTATCAATAACATTAGAACTTAAACGGCAATTGGATTTTGCACGTTTTGTTATTGAACAATCAAATCATGCAGAAGTAAGTGGCAATCTTACATTTCGTTTACAGTTTGTTTAATTGAGCTACTGTTTTTTTTACTGAACAAGAAGTTCGAATATGTCTTCTAGCTGACGCAGATAAATAAAGGAGCTTATTGTAACGAATCAGCTTACTATATGCATGAATATCGTATTTTCACTTCTTCTTGCAGCGTTGTCAGTTCATTGAGCGGTTATTACCAAGTTGTAGTGTTGCTCAAATTGACTTTTTATGGTCAGTTCTGCAGCAAACATTGCATCGAGATTATTACTATTCCGTGATGAATAATTATCCAAATTACCACTTCAAACGTATTAGTACGCCAGTAAGCCGTGTACTAAAGGTAAATTTTTTCTAATGTTTTGTGGTTACATTCTATATCTTAATTACTTATTAGGAAATTCATAAACGACCATATGATAGAGACGAAAGTTTTTATCTTTCATCTACTAACGATCTACGTCAATTTCAAGAAGAAGGTACTATTCAACCACCACATTCGTCATTTGCACAGTAAGTTATATCTACAGCTTGATGGTATAGTTTTTATGAAGCACCAGGATCAAAGAAGAAAGATCTGACTTTTTTGTTTAAAAAACCTATAGTCCGTCAATGATCTGCCTAAAGGTCAATTAATAGTACTGGTATATGCACAAATAAAGGCATATAGGAGCGAGAGAAAGACAAAAATGAGTCTCTCGCTTAAAAGAGCTGTAACGTATCATGTTGTTTGTCTATATCTACTATTATTCGGATAATGCTGAGTTAATAATGCATTTTGTAATATATATTGAGCATTGTAAGGATTAGGTATAATTTCCTGTTGACTAGGTTGATAGTACGAAGATAGAAGCTGATAGTCTACGTCATTGTTTTGGTGAGTTTGGTATTGCGAATCGTGCTGATGCATTCGATAAGATGAATTTTGTACATTATGATTTGAATTAATGTTTGCTCGCTGATAGTTTAAGTTAATTTCGGGTATGTCTCTGTCTATATAATGCAATCTCCCATCATAATTGGTACTCGTGTGGTATGAATCCGGTAGATGTGTATGTTGAGTAGTGTGAGGATACCTCGATGAACCATTTAAATAACTCCTATTATCATAGGGTGTTGATTGCGGATGATATGGTACAGAAGTATTATTCCTTACTGTTACATTATTGATCAGATCCGTACCACAGCCAATGTTTTGAAGGACTTGTCTAATACTTTCAGTTCTTCTTAATTGGGTGCCATATTGAGCTCTATAAGTAGCTGGATCAACTCTATATAATCCAACATTTTGCACTTCTCTCATTACTTTGACACGTGCTGGTTCATACTGAACAATTATATTTCTTGTTGGTACAGGTTGAATTTGTGGTGCTTTTTCGTAGAGAATCGCTGGTCTTTGCGGTTGCTTGTATGGTAACCATTTTTCTATGACGATCGGTCGTGGTTTTTCTGGCAAAGGGGGAATACGTTTAACGATGACGCGTCGCGGTGGTGCAGGTGGTGGTGGGAGAGTTTTTGTTATAATTTTTGGTGGTTGATATTCTGGCGGTATAGGTGGTTCTTCTCGAATTATAATGGGAGAAGGGGTCCGAGCAGGTAATGGCTGGTTTGGAGTGACTATTAGTGGCGGAATCTCTGGTGGAGGAGGTGATCGAACTTCTTTTATTATTAGAGGACCTGGTGGTGGCGGTGTTGGCGGCTGTAAATATTTAACCCCAACCTTTTGTACATAAACAATACGTTCAGGATTATCTTTGTAAACAATTTCTGGATCCGGATCGAAATTAAGTGGATGATGTTCAACTGGAACTGATCGAATTTGTTCTTCTGATGGTGTTTTTTTTACAAACAGATCATTTAGTTCACCAGGTATTGTCTCTCGATAGACATGTGTATCATGAATGTATGGTTCAGAAATTGTACGTGGTCTTGTTGTATAGTGTTTTTCATCAAATATATTGTCCATATACTGAGAAGTTGAGTCGCGTTCAAACGAATGATCTCTATTTCTTGTAGGAGACGGTTGTCTGTCAAATGCTTCTTTCCAACTAATTTTAGTTGGCCGAGAGTACGATTCTACTCCACTATCCATCTCATATCTTTTCGCTACATCAAAATTATATTTATCATCCCGATAAATGGTATTTTGCCTTCTTTCATCAGACTCGTTTCTATGTGCATTTTGTCCAATTGCAGAAGAATGCGATTTATAAAATGTAACTGGAGAGGATCGTGATACTCTCCGTTGATTAAAATCTTCAGATGCAGGACATCGTTGCATTTCAAATTGTTTTTTATATTTTTCTGGAAACAATCTAGCAAAAGCTGAGTTCGATGAGATATTATGGGGAGTATCGGGAGCAATTGACACTTGTCTAGTTGGACTGGTCTCCCATGATAATTCATGGGATTTTATATTTGTTTGTTCCCTTGTCGTTGTCGTCGTTGTTTCTTCAACAATTGGTCGAGATTTTCTACCATCACCAGCTTTAGCATTCCATCCATCACGAATCTGCTTGAACCGTTGACTATGGTCCATCAGCGCAAGAACTTTTTTGAAGTCACTCTGGAGTCTAAATTGAAACAGGAAAAATGTTTAATTAAACTACATCTTTGGTTGTTAGATTTGCCACTTGCTGTTGTCTGCTCAACTTGAGAAAGCAGATCTGATATTTTCGAATAACAATTTGTGTTGTTCCTTTTTACAGCAGATCTTTAATTAAACAAATCCATAAATAATTGATCAAATCTCTTTTCGTATCGCTCAGTGGAACAGATGATCTTTATGTTCCTACTTTCTTTGCTTTGTCTGTTCCGTTTCAGATTTCTTTTGTTAGATTATGCAGAAGTTTATTCTGCTTTATAGAGAACGTGAAAACTACTCTTGTGGACCGATACGCATCTTTAGAGTTAAGTTCATTTATAGGTAATCTTTTGTAATTTAGTGAAACTAAGATTTCTAACGTGATTCTACTGTGCTGAACATAATACTCACAAAACTATTTGATAACTATTGGATTGTTCTATGACATTCTATTTTTCCACCCGTCCTCCGACAAAAACCTTTTATGCCTCCTGAACATTACTGTCGCATAATAGCCATGTAATGAGCGCAATTATATTAAATAAGCAATTGACCATGAAACGAAAAAATCAGCATACTCAGTCATCGATGTTACGGCTGATTGAGTTGTACATCTGTTGCCATTAACAGAATAAGAAAAAGAACATGTTGTAAGCATTGATTCAAATAATCATTGAATAAATATATTCATACAATTATTTAATTTGAAAATACTTGTGTATTAATATTGCAATTATGACCTTCTATTTTTATTGTGAGAAAAGAGAATACTTGAACGAAAATTAATTCAGTTCGTTCTGTATTTTAGTTTCTCTGATGAAAAATCAATTCAAACAACGAAAATTTCCAAAACAACATCATTTACTACTGCTAAAACAATTGAAGATATTGATCGAAAGAAAAAACCGATTTATCTACAGCATGATAATGGAAATTGTACAGACAGGTCTGAAAACTTTTAACTTTGTACTATCATCAATTTAATAGTGATCATTTTTCAATAAGATCAATAATTAAATTGTATATTCTTTTATCTGTTAACTTTAATTTAGGTTTCCTCAATTACCTGCAAAACGTCATATGTTGCAAAGTAATTTGGAAAATTATAGTGACAAACATGATACTAAGAATAAAAGTAAAAATCGATTTTCACACAGTAGTAAATCGTTTCAGATACATCCTTTAATAAACGCAAAATTAGCGAAGGTAAATGAAATTAAAACTTAAAATTATTTTTTTCCAATTAATTTTATCTCATCATATTATTTTTGAAGGATTTTCTAACTGTAAAATTAAGTTTGTCTAACGATAAGGATCGTTCTAATAATCAGCAATTGTCTACAATTATGAATTTATTTAATCATTATTGGAGAGGTTTGAAAAATAAAATATTTTTGTAATCTTTTACATCTTCATGAAATTCTTATTTCATTTAGAATCTGAACAAAATGAATTTCTACGACGTCTATTCAGTCAATTTGATCAACGTCAACAATATTATACATGCTGTTTTATTGCGGTATTTATCATTTACAAGTGAATATGAATTACATTAGAGTGAACATTATTACAAAGAAGAAATTATAAATGGAAATCATTAATTATTATTTTTTTAAAATTTTAGCAACGCAAACATAGAGATTTTGTTAGTTTTCTACCAGAACAATTAGCAGTAAAAATTTTGTCACATTTATCATCAAAAGAACTTAGCACTGCACGTCAGGTATGAGATACTGTTTTTCTAGAGAATATTCATAGTTTTTCCATACTCATGTCAACCATCTATTTTTCCTTTGAGGTGTGTAAAAAATGGAATAGTCTAGTTGACAAAGAAGATATATGGCGTTTGAAATGTGAAATATTCGACGTTGGTAAATATAGAAAAGTGACCGTTTTTAAGAATTAAGTAATCGTAGCTAATAGTTGTTTTTATTAGAACATGTCAAAGTACCGTCGACTGAATGGCAAGAAATTTATAAACACAAACTTATTACAAAGCAAAATTGGAGCACTGGATCTTGTCGACTGTTAACAATTAAAGGTCATAAGCAAAGGTTCGTAATATTCTTAGATATGAAGAATACTTTTACGTCGAAATGAGGATACTCTACTCGCACGTCTTAGCCACGGTACCGATTCAAATAAATGTTTCATTGATTTGACACTTTCCACATGTTCTGGTACAGTTTCTAAACTTAATCGAGGCGTAAACATTCGATGATTGTTACTAACCTTGCTTGGTCGTCTTGCATAACCGTTATTCAGTAGTGAATATGTTGGAATTTGATCTTCATCGACAAAGCCCACATTATGCTGACCACTATTCTCAACATCGGCAACACGTGATAAACGACGTTGTACAGCAGTTGGTAAATGAATTGCATGTTCCATGTTTCTATCAAGATCTTTCGTTAGTTCTTTGATTGATTTTGCACGCGCTCTAGCAGGATTTGTATCAATAAAACGTTGTAGTAGCTTTTGTGCATAATTTTTAGCTTTAATATGATGTACAACGGCAATAATAATATGTAGTACCAATGCTACCAGTACTAGCAATGGTACCAAATAACCGGTTTTTGATCCATGATGTAAGCCAATCGTTTTTTCTCCCTTTGTTATATCATAACATCCATATCTTGGTTTAAATAACGTTTCAAAATTATCCACAAATGTTAAACATATAACATAGTCACCATCTTCAAGACGAACTAGTCTTAATGAATTATGACTTTCAGTTAACCGTTGTCGGGGTAAATATTCACTATGTGTTGTACCAAATAGTCGAATACTATAGTAATAATAACGATATGCTTGCAAAACCCAATCGTCCACTTCA
>CAJNOQ010000440.1:0-50602 GCA_905250885.1 Didymodactylos carnosus | reverse complement strand
TCAAATAGCATAGAAAAATAGAACATTCTTTTCTCTATCAGACTATATAAAAAGAAAGTTTCTTTAACCTTTCTATAAGGGATAAAAATACCATTGCCACTACTTTTGGTATGCCCTAAGTAGGTCTCTTGAAACACGAAAACAATTTATATTCAGTTATTGAAAATGGTACAAAAAGTTTGACAGCATCTTTTGAAAGGTTTTTGTACATCTCGTGCACAACAATGATGTTAATAAATTAGAGAATGTCTGTCTGATTGAAGATTGTCTCAGTTGTCGTAAATGAAAAATACCCGTAGGCATCAACTAGTGGTGCCACAATATTAAATGAACATTTGTATGCAACAGATTTGACTTACTAGAACCACTAATAAACTAGTTTGTTTGCGCTACAGACTTTACTTAACAAGAAATTGATGCTGAGAAAAGTTTAATATGATCTCATGGGATAAAAGTTTTCGAACGTTCAAAGGACGGGAACGGGATAAAAACTTTCTTCCGTATAAGACAATTTTTATCCCATTCCGACTCATGACAACTCCTGTTACCTAATTTTGATGATTTAATAACAAGTTTGCAAAGAATATCAATATTTGTATCACGATTTGCTTCCATATTTGTATAATGTTTTGTTTCCAGTTCATTTTTGATGAATAACGATAGACGATTGAAATATGTTTTTGTTTGAAAACATGGTGGAATATTATATGTGCAAACATTAACAATTTTATCCGGCAAATGTACAATATATTGTATACCATTTTCTCGCTGGTCAAATTGTTCGTACAAAAATTTTAAATAATTTTTATCATAGATTTCTGTTAATAGATATAGAAGATAATCACGATTTGATTTATCAGTGTTATTTGTATTTAATTCAGATAATAATAGATCAATAATTTGTTTTTGAGTTAATCGTATATTATTTAAAAAATATTGATAAAAATCAGTTTTAATTTGTTTAATATTATTCGATGTTTTATACCAATCCGATAATTTTCTTAAACATAATTGAATTACTTTTTCATGGATTATACTCTGTTCATTCTCAACAAATATTTGTTGAATTAAATCGCGAACACTTGCATACGTTGTTGTAGCCGAAATTTGTTTTAAATAAGAACTATTTATCACATACGATTGAATCGACATTTAAAATGAAGCCTGAAAAAATGAATATAAGCAAAGAAAGAATAAACCGCATAAAATGATATTTATCAATCACAATTTCTTTTTCATCATACTTTTTTACTATTTGGAAGCAACAATATGATTCTATTAAATAGACGCGCAATACATATGCTAAACTTTAACATATTTAATGTATTTTATTAAAACTTAACCATGATAAATATACATGAAAAACACACATAATATATGAGAAATGGACATATTAACAAACAAATAGTTTATTCTATTTCTTTCAAGGGTGTAGCAGTCGCTGTTATTGTTGTTGCTGTTGTTGTTGTAGAATTAGCAGCAACTGACGTTTCCAAATTAACATACAATGGAATAATTCCTAATGGATGTTCAGCACGAGCATCGAATTCGGGTGCACGTTTTTCCTGTTGTTTACGATTCCAAATATCTCTCAATGAATTAGCTAAAATTGATACAGAAAAAATTGAGTATTTTTCTAGAACAACCACGAAGAGACCATTTACCAGTGTCTTACTACTGGTCCTTCTTTTTCTTTCTGCATTATACTAATGCAGAAAGAAAAAGAAGACTAAATGTTTATTTGAGTAAGTAGTTCATTAAAATTATATTTATGGATCTTTTTTGAAAACCTTCCCTTTTATCTCTTTTTTAGTTTTTCCTCATTTAAAATAACGCCAAACGTAACCTACCAGCTAAAACTTGTTTGATATCGCTTAATTCTGACCATGTTCTGCCCCAAGTTTGTACATTATCATTATTTGCTGCTGAATTTTCAACGTCATTACCCTTGTCTTTAATATTGCTTGTAGTATCCATTGGTAAGAGAAAGTCTCCAGTATTACTGTGTGGTAAAGAAGAGAGAAAAATACGATAAAATAGAATAAATTTACTATTTTTATTACCTTGGATATAATGAAACGTCATTGTCTGTATCAATTTTTTTTCTCTCAAGAACATGTTGATAAATTTGACGATGTATATCTGAATTATCTTTGTGACTACGAAGAAAGCATTCAATTTCTTTCCATAGAAAACGATATTGTTCATCTCTGACAAAAAAAAAGTAAAAGAATACAAAACAACTTTATGGATTTTTTCAAAAGTCCTACTTTTTTGCTTTAGTCGTGGACAATTTTGTAAAATATTGAAAATTGGCTGGAATTGGTAATTGTTCACCACTTTTCTCCATATCTTCAACATGTTTTAAGGCCACTAGACATCGAGTACGGTCGTCTTCAGTTAAACGTTCGCGAAGTAAAACCGTTGTTAATATATTGACTGGCTAAATAACAGAGAAAAAAACAAAAGAAAATCTCTACGGCACTATTAAAAGAGACAATCACTCAATAATAAATCACTAACTTTCACTATACCGGTGACATATGATACAATATTGTTTCATTTGTTAATAATGGCCATTGACGTGTATGACGTTCAAGTAGACGCAATGCTAGAAATAAAAACGAGTATATTAAACTCTTCATTGACGGCAAAATCCTGACAATAATCATTATTGTCAAGGAGTATTTTAGGCTATGATATGATATATAAAAGAAAAAATGTCTAATTTACAATCTTCTATTGGAATTTTTCCATGTAACGTCGATTCTACTGGATATAATGTTGTTGCATGCATAATTTCAATAAAACTCTAAAATGGATGAAAAAACTTAGACTAAGATATAAAATTATTTCTTGAACTTACTTCTACACGTAAATCTTTTTCAATTATATCGTCATCAATATCATCAAAATCATCTTGATCATAACTACTCATTTGTAAACGTTGCTGTTGATTATTACTATCCTCAGTAATACTATACCAGGGTGCTATTTTACTCATTTGATTTTGACCAAAGGCAATGGCATGAATATACAATTCATGATTATGTGATATTATCATGTGCGAAAATAAACGACTATTTGATGATGCTTCATCTGTTCCACTTCCACCACTAGTAGTTGTTGACCCACTTTGATTTATATCTTCTTCTTTAAGATTTGAATAGTTACTTAATGAATGATCACGAATATTTATTGTACATTCTTGTGGTAATTGTCCTAATTCTAGCAGTACACATTTACCGCTCAATAGAAAATTTGTTAAACAAACAGATTCACGACTATTAACATCCAATGGTGAAAAACGATAAGCTGAATATGTATCATAATAATCTAAAAACAGAATACATACGTGAAATGTACACACACAAATGCTGTAAGATAAAAAAAACTATCAAAATTCTCTCGATATTGCTGCTTATCAAGATCATTTTGAAAGTTTTAATATTACTTACTCTCTGGATCGTATGAAAAAGCACTCCATTTTAAAACAATTGTTTCAACATCATCTTTTATCTGACGCCAATATTTTAGTGCACCCATGTCCCTTAAAATGTCATGTACTTCAGCTGGATGCACAATATCAACATCATAATTCAGACTGGAACGAGATGCAACATCTTCCTAGAAATAATGTTATAGTTTGTCTACAGTTCAAAAAATAGACTAATGAAAATAGAGTTAGATACCTTCATTGGAATGCCTGTAACTGTTGTCAAAGCAAGATTATGCTGAGCTAAAATCATTTGAAGAGTTTTTGTAAATAGTGATTGACCAGCTTTAGCATAATATATTGTACGCGTTAAAATTGATGTTATCTAAAAACAGAAACGTGTAGTTGTCAACGGTAACTCTGTTAAGAATAACAAGTGCATATTTTATACGTATACTAGAGTAAAAGTATGTCAGAGTAATGTGAATGTTTTGTCAAAATTTACCTTGTGTGACTGTGTATTTGATGTTTGAATTTTATCGTTATTATCCAAGGGTAGAACATCAATAAGTGATAAACTACATTTTGTTAATGGAACAAAACTATAAATCAAAAAAGACAATTTTAAAACATAATCCTCCTTTTAATACTACGTCATTCATATACTTACTCTGTAACTTCGAGAGCCATATGATTATGTAATTCATGAAAGTTCCGAACATCGCGCTCGACTGATTCAATTTTTTTAGCACTAAAAAAATGTGGCAATTGAACATGAGAGAATGAATCAAGCGAACATATACTTTTGAAAATTTGAAAAAATAATAATATTTCCATCATTCTCGTAATCAAAATTATTTGTTCCCGTTTGTTTTATTGATCTTGTACATAAAGCAGTTATAGCTTCATTAATCGAGTATTTTAACAAATCATCTTCATTCGACGATTGTCGTTCAGACGGTGGCATTACTCCAGCAAAAAAATCCATACACTAATAGGAGAGATAAAAATCATTTTAAATAAACAAAAAATACTTCTGCTCCTTACTTGCGTAAGATTTTTGTATCTTGACCACCATAACGACTGATCACGTTGATCTATTCCAGTGACAATGAGTGTAACCTGAAAAGAAAACAAATACTGTTAATTTTCTTTGAATACAAAGTGTTTTTTGTTTTACCAATGCATCATTTTCAAAAATATCAAATAAAATTCGACAATATTCTAAGACGGCCTCGATGACACATGTCCATAAAGATTTAATACCACTTGTGTTCTCGTTATTCGTTTCATCTTGTTTTTGTTGTTCATTCGTTGATGGAACAACATTAAACGTTACACCAGATTGACGACAAAAATAACTACTACGATCCAATATAATCACAGTTTTTGATCGATGTTTATCCATCTAGAGGATAGCACAAAATGAGAAAAGCAGGAAATACTTCCGTTAGATGCGTCAAATTGACCATATTAGATTGAGAATTATTTTTTATATCAATTCCGAGGAATTCAGAACATTTCTCGCCAAACGGATATTTCTGTAATACAGAGCTGGAGATTTCTGCGGCAGATCACTGCCGGTTGTAGATAAGATTTGTACAGATCTGCTGCAGATTTCAGCAGAATTTTAACATATTCAATGCTGAATCTGTTACGAACCTAACGGTTTTGCAACCTTTTTCATAGTTTTCTAGTTCACACTTTCATTACTCTAACGAAAGTTCTTATGCTCAACAGATGTTTTCTGGAGCCATTCAAAAAACATGGATTTCACCGTGTTTTACCCGGTTTTTTCTTCGGGAACATGATGCAATCAAGTTTGTTAATCAACCTTGAACGTTTTAGAAGTTTCCAAATTAGGCACACAACAATTTGGAGTCGCGATTACTCCTTCAATTATCTATATCTTCTTTACTTGCTCTTCTCACACTCTTGAACTATATTTAATGTGATTCTTCGGTATCTGTATTCTGTTCCGAGGGAAATTTTGCATGTTAAGTTATCTACGTTCCCCCCTCACGTTTGTGCATTTCTATTCTGGAATTTTTTGTTAAACTCAGTCTATACAAGTGGAGAGTTCTTAGATTTGCTAAACTAATTATCGGAGAAGATCTTTTTTGATTTTTGAAGCTGACAGAAGAGCGACAGCTCAACTTTGTGATCAAGCAAAACTACGAAGAATTTATCTTCTCCAACTCTCACTCTCTCTCTGATATAACTGTGTACTTACCTTGCAAATTAGTTAATATTTTTCGACTAATTTTACTTGAAAATATCAAGAAAAGTAGATATCAAGTGCAAGAAAAGTAGAATCTTACTGCATTAAGAGAATTACTGACTTAACTGAGGCTGTATACAAACATACAATAATTATTCTTTTCTTTTCGTTTTTTGGTTATAGTGAGCAGCTCAAACAAAGACAAGACATTCATATATAAAACACGTGGCTCGTGTATACATAGAGAGTGTATGAAAAATTTTGTGTTCAATCAATCACTCACAACTCGTTAACTTTTTGACCAAATTAATTAGTTCTTTCACCGTCAGATTCGTGAGCCTCTTATTTATTTAGAAATGAAAAAAGAATCCAAGGCTTCCACGATGAAGCTCTGCAAAATTAGACAGGAAAGTTTAGCAAGAGAATAGTGAAGCACGCCAGTCCTGAACTCGAGAAACAGCTGTGCGATCGCCGATCGAAGGGAGGCGTAAGCTCGATGTTGGAAACCATAGTTCTCCGTGTACAATGCGTTGTTGGTGTATGAAGTACAAGTGATAAAGTCAAGGGATCGAACGAATCGCAGATGAGCGCCTTTGCTTATAATATAATTGTTTTTTTATAAAAGCAATCTCGACAGAAGCCTGTCGACCAATCGTTATATTTGTATTCTTCAATTGGCAGGTTTTGCTAAATTTTTTAGTAACGGAGGGGCTCTATAATAGAAAACAATACTTATGTAAAAGCTTACATCATACTAGATTGAAATCATGCTCTTCGTTTTAAGGCTGCGGTTATCGACATCTATAGTGCTATTGTCAGTATTGGGTGATTGAATCAGATACTTGTTCCTGCGGGTATAACACAGATCATTGGCAGAAGTCAGTGAACGGCAAACAGCAATCATCACCGAAGATTAAGGATTGAGATCTACTAAAATCTTTTACTGCATTTTTGCTGCAGCACAGATGCGCACCAGACAAAAACTATCATTCCTCACTGGTATTCGTGTCGTACAAGTGCCACTGTAGAAAAAAGTTTCAGTGCGCATTGGTGCCAGATTTTGTTTTTGAAAAACTTTCCAAACTCAAAATTTTTTTCGATTTAAACTTTTTCTTCTGCTACTATTTCCGATAAAAAGTGTAGCAAAAGTGAGAACTCAGTTTATGTTTGGTACTTTCAATGTGCTCTTTCTCGGGGTCTGTAAAAAAATTGAATTGAATGATTTTTGAAAATAAATATAAAAAAAAGTTTCTAATTGAGATTTTTTCAGATTTCTGTGGATCAACTTTTGTCCGATGAGAAACACTAACATCCATAGTAAACGTACTAGAACAGAAATAGCCATATCGATTTGTCCAAGGTTATTAAAATTCCGATTCAATGTATGATTGTCGATGTTTCTTTGTGCCATATATATACGTAGATCTTGATTTTTGAAGCAATCATTTTATTTACAGTCTATTTTTTTAAGATGATAAAGATCACCATCTTCTGTCAAGTGTTATGATGAAGCAAGCATTAGTAAAAGACTTTCGAATTTGCGATGATTATTTACAGTTTCAGGTATGTGTTTCTTTTTTCTACGATATACTTACGCTTTATTTTTAAGATCTTTCTTTCGGACATCGATAGATGTTAAGTCAGTCTTTTTCGTGTCGCTCTTGAACTTCAAAACAACTTTGGATCAACTTGTCCTTCAAGCTTGTTTTTTATTTATCTGTTATAGAACCATTTAAAAGAGTTTCGTCGATTGGATGATCAAATATTTAATACGCTGAACACGACTGTTTTAACGTCCACATTTCGTTCTAGAGGATCAAATCCTACTCAAACATGTCACGATCTATTTGATGAAGTTAGTTTGTGATCATCATTTATTTTTAACCAACAGCGAGTATCTTTCTGTTTTTAGATAAACAGACGTTCTGTATATCGTGATGAACTTATCGACGCTTGTCTGAGTCATACGAATGATTTATTAAATGAAAAGAATTTAGATGAAATCAAACGTAAAACTCTTTTATATCAACGCCGACAGATTCAAAGTGAAAAAAATATCGAAAAAATTATTAGTGATAACACTGAAAAGGTAGAATCTATTTCAGATTTATCTCATTCATATTTCAGGCTTCGTAATAGCAAAAATCAAAAAGTAGGAGTAGGAGTAAGATTTTGAAGTCCGTTATGGTAGGATTTATATAAAAAAGTAGGTAAAGTAGCTTTTAGCTTTTAAGAGAAGCTCCGCCACAGGACCGACCGACCATGCTGTCTGGGGGAAAATTTCATTTTATTTTTATTTATGTCTCATTCGAAGAAAAAACTTGAATTTTCACAA
This sequence comes from Didymodactylos carnosus, assembly GCA_905250885.1. Classification (NCBI taxonomy): domain Eukaryota; kingdom Metazoa; phylum Rotifera; class Eurotatoria; order Philodinida; family Philodinidae; genus Didymodactylos; species Didymodactylos carnosus. The sequence goes on along the minus strand of CAJNOQ010000440.1, from coordinate 42,610 downwards.
ATTTTCGTATTTTCTGATTTTCTGAAAAACTATCAAACTCCTATGTTTCGTTCATGGCTCATTTGAAAGAGAAATGTTTACTCTATAAGATCATATATTTAGACATAATAATATGTTTAACTATCTAGGGCTAAATAATAGAAAACTAAGATATTCCATATTTATAAATTTGCATTTTTCTCAATACTTTTTAAATATAAGCCATGCATATGGCGGTCCCAAAATAAACCTTACTTCATTTTGTAGACCAGGCAATTCTGTATGGATTTATATGTAATAGAACATTTTAAAACACTAGGATGATGTAACTTACTATAAATCAAATATTGGAGACAGACATAGGTTTCATTGTTTTCTTACTTTTCTAAATTTTGATACAAATCTCAAAGATCTGGACATACAAACTATTTTTGAGTCACTACAGATGTAGAGCAAACATTTTTCTACAAAATGAGCTCTATGGGATGTTTTTTTATGATTTCACACGCACTTTATGACAAACACTGTATTTGAAACCCGTCTCCTACTGGTTTTCTCCTCGGTTTTGATCCGTTGACCAAATGCAATAATTCACATATGGTTGAATAGAGCATTGAAAGTTACATCTGGTGGCATACTTTTGTATCTTCGTCAGCTCATATTAGTGAGAAAAAATATTTAATTTTGTGAAAATGGGTATTATGTATGGCAAAAGACATTTTTCTCTTACTTTTCACAAGGGAACCTTTTTAGTTTTGCGTTTAAAAACTGCACATGATTCAATGCTAACTATTCATGCCAAAACTTGATATAAATTCTTTTCTCCTAACCGTTAAAATAGATCTTTTTAAAAACAAAGTTAGGCAAGCTTGTGAAAGGTACCCTGGGTGGATTTTTATCTATATGATTTTTAGACGGTTAGGAGAAAAGAATTTATAGCAAGTTTTGACATGAGTAGCTAACATGCATTGAGTCATGTGCAGTTTTTAAACGCAAAACTAAAAATGTTCATTAGTGAAAAGTAGGAGAAAAATGTCTTTTTGCCTGTGAATTTACTAAAAACACAGAAAATTAAAAAAGTAGGAAAAGTAGGAGAAAATCCAGAAAGGAGGACATAGTAGGACGATTTTATAGAAAAGTAGGAAAAGTAGGACGTTTACGAAGTCTGATATTTATTAAAGTTATCTATTCTAGGCATTTTATGAACGTTGTCGAGACTATTTTTCACCTCAATCGTCGTCGAAATAATATTGCTGAATTTGTGACATGCATGTGAGTCTAATGCAACTCTTTTTTTCCTTTCTGTTCTTTAATAACTTGTTACTCTTATTTTCTGTTATAAGCACAATGATTGGATTCACTATAAAACTAGTTAGAGATATATTCATTTTTTTTGTAGCAAAATTTGTTTGTTTTTCGTTTTCTACATTTTTTCAATCTTTAGGAAATAAATTTTGATATACAGTGACTATGAAATACTTTTTTAGCTCGACTTCGAAAAGAAAAGTCAATTTATGAATGATGTACATACATATACATGTATACTGACCGGTCCATTTGCATTTTGGCCAATTTACAAACAGGCAATAAGATCGGGTCTATTTATAAAGTGGCGGGCCATTTTCTAAACGGACCAATTTTCCAAACTGGCCACAACATATACACGTTTATGTGTTTATATGAACGTACTTTTTAATCACTGATCAAAGTATGTACAAGGCTAATTTGACCATTAAACATTAGCTTCTTCTGCAACGTTTGTATCCCACATACATACCATTGTTTGTTTCTTCTCTTCCCCGATGGATATGTCGACAAAATTATCGGCCTAGATTCTTACTCAAACGCAGATTCTTTTTACAAACTTTTGTACTAGCAAGACTTTTTCATGTATCAGTGGCTATGCCAGAATAAACTGAACTGAACCCATTCTCCTATATATTCATTAGCCATTATTGGGTCGAAAATGATGATATTTGTCAAAAAATTTAATTTTTTGATTTCTTTAAATACCTCGATGTACGGTAAATGATGAAACAAGAATGTGGCTGTGAACAGGGATCCATTCGTCAATCCTTGAGAACCATAACGATAATGGTTGATGATAGATGAGCAAAATTTACCAAAACAAGGATAATTTCATAAACACCGAATCACGAATGAAGAGAAATTAAATGTTTTACAAAATTAAAACAATTAAAACGATTTGAACTAGTTTGTATATGAAAACTAAATATCTTTAATAAGCATTAAACAATTTTTGTTAAATATTATTGTCGTCGGATCACTTTTATCAGCCAGTGAAGCTAACAGTTAATTATCAAATGATTGTGAATAGAAAGTGAACGTTTTGTCTGAGGCTTGAACCACAAACAATGGAATACAATACAATCGACATTTCTATAGGCATAACGAAAAGTTGTTAAGAAAAGGAACCTGAGATCAGAGCTAGAATTGTATAATTGACGAGGATTAAACAATACAAATATTTCCATGACAATAAGTAAATGTATCTATATGATACAGATAATTATGTTGATTGTTTCAATTTTAAATCACAATTTGCCTCGATGCTCACATTCTATGTGCAAAAAAAAAGGATTGTGCAATCAGGATAAAGAAAGCCGTAGTGAACGTATTTTGACGGAAGGATCATGATGAAATTTCAGCATGAGGAAAGTTAAGCACGGACTTTTCAACGCTAGGAAGGATCAGCACCAAGAGAGATCAGCGCAAATACTGGTTTGTCATAGGTTTGAAACAAGAGTACGAGCTGATAATCAATTTGGAATAAATGATTGTTTACGAATTATGCACGGAGTTATTTATAGATCATATCTATAAGTATACAGCTGAATATGAAATTAAGATGTACATTTGAAACTGAGTTTAACAATGTAATAATGGGATTACGAGTCGAGTATTTTCGAAAACTCAACGTAGAAGTGGTATGAATAGATGAAGAGACACTGTTGCCATTATCATATGTTTGTCTCTACACACTACAATTCCAACTAACGGTACTATGAAATACTTACATTAAATATCCATCTCAACATTGTCATTCTTAACTAATATTTACGTTAAGTTTAATGATATGGATCCGATAAAATGTATCAGTGTGATGGTGCAAACGTAACTGAAATGGCTATACACTTTTTATAGCATATAATGTATGATTTATTATATACAAAAGATTAATTCATAATTTAATAAGTATCTGAAACCTAATTATCCGAATTTATTCTTTTTTTCGATTTCGAAAACTATTAATCGAATGTACCATTTGGCTTAGTTTACCAAAATGTACCAGAAGCACTAGCTTTCATCCGTAACACATATCTGATCGACAATTTTTTCTGATCTTGAAATATGCTCCTTATAAAAATAAGCATATTTGACCTTCATATTGATTATCAATTCATACTTTTGTTTCAAAACTATGATAACCAGTACGTACGCTGATCCTAGCCCTGAAATTCCCCGTACTCAACTTTCTTCGTGCTGAAGTTTTCCTTTCCCGTTTTTTTGATACATGTACTTCGCTAGCGTAAACTTCAGCTAGTACTTGTCTCTTTTCTGGGGTAAATTTACTTGTAAGTGATTGTTTTGCTTGACAAGCACGTCTCAGGTAAAACTAAAACTGCCTTCACACAATACTTCGTAGTAACAATACCAAGTATTGGAATCTTGGATAAGTACTTGCAAAAGTCATGCAAGTGAGTAGTTTTGAAAGCACTTGTCATAATAAAACGTTACTTATATAAAATTTAAACATTTTATTGAATGCTCTAGAATTTTAACAATAACAAGTAAACAATTTTCTATCCCTTGCGCAGCGAAAAGCCTTTTTGAGGAGGTATAAGAAAAACGTTTTTTCGTTGCACGACCAAAAACGAAAAAAAAAGTTTTTTCCACTGAGAGGAAACGAAAAAACTTTTATTTTAGGTTTAGATATTTACACTTTTCCCCTGCCCCCAAATTTAATGATGATTTCTGTCCTGTTTCCAGATGCCATTATTGTTTTCTGTATTTAATAGCAAAGACTCACTGTTAAATTAAACATTACGATTGTATTCGTCATGTTTATGCCCAGAATATTACTCAATTCACTTTCCAGTATTATTTCTTTTTAACTATCGTGTATTTTTCTAGTAAAGATTACATTTATCATAACACAAATTATGTTTTTCATAATCTGTTGAGCATAGTTTATAAAAAGTTTGACTAATGACGTGTTAATCAAGTAGTTCACAATAATAAAACATTACTTATATAAAATTTAAACATTTTATCGAATGCTCTAGAATTTTTACAATTTAATTATCTAACTTAAGTCTTAGTGAATTTCGATACAAATTTTAACAGACTTATGAATTACTCTTCAGTCACTGGAATATTTACATTTAGAAATGGATGTAATAATTTTTTCTGTCATTATAAATCCTTTGAATTAACATTTTTTAGAAAACACGCGTCTAAATGCTGAATATCTCTTTTCTGATCGCTATACGGGAATACAATCATAAGTATTTAATTTTATGCAGATCTTAGACTTATTCATAAGCGTCATCTTTTTCTCATTGAAATATATTGGCTGAATTGTAATTTTTGATACTGATTATAAGTCTGATATTCATTATTTCCTTTGTCGCTGCTCGAATCCAGTTTCAAGTCGAGTACACCAAAATTTAATAAGAAATTTTGCAGAAGCAGTTTTAGATCATGACTCTATGTGAAAGTAATCAACTTTTCGGATATATTGACAAATTAGTCGGACTAAGTAATACGTTTTGGTCGAAGTATTACCAAATTAGACTAGGAGTCAAGTCAATGTCTTTATTACTTAAAACGATCTAAAACTGTGAGAAATTACTTTCTCAATAGCTTCATGATCTTCGTACACGGTCATAATCAAAACTTTTGGTGAACTTCCGTACACCTTGATTTCTGTAGTCAGGGTCTTCAACTCTCTGTGGAATAAATTGATGTCAAATCCATATTACCGTCATAAACTAGATATAACTGTGTCCCAAAATGAGGGAATAGTTAAACAGTGTCTCTCTTAAAAATGATGCAAAATCAACAATTTAAATTTAAGAGTAGTATCCCATCATTCTCAACTATATTCATTTTCGTGTGAACTTTACTGCTTCTATACAATTTTGTTTATTTTAAAATCATTCGGTTATGAAATTCAGAAAAGAAAGGTAATAAAGAACTTCACCACAGGTGGTGTCTGACCTAGTGTTAAGTGTTCAATGTTCAAGTCTCAATTATTTTATGTATATTTTGTACAATACCATACTCTACAGGATGAGTATAGTAAAAATTGTGTTCTTGGTGGAATAAAAAATGAGTGAAATTGTGATTGATATTTACAGACATTCGGTTACCTTCATTTTCTTTTTTTGTTTTTATTATGGTTGTATCAGCCAACAATAATGAACTGTGTTTTCACATATTCATCCGTCCCATATACAAAGAAGACGAAAAAGAAACGAAAGAAAAAGAACTGTTTGTCATATCTATTATAAACTTCTGTGTTTCAGAAATATATGAAATATATTTGACACATCACATTTGATATGATGACTGATGCTGAAAGTAACAAAAATAATGTTATCATATCATCAAGTAATTTTGAACTACCATCAGTTGTTGTTGAAAAACATGAATCGATATTATTGAAGAATCTGTTATGGAAATTAGATATACGATTAATACCGTTTTTATCACTGCTCTATCTTTGTTCCTATTTGGATAGAATTAATATCGGTATGTTCACCTTGAAATTAGATGACAAAGCCTTCTATTCTAGATCCAAACATGTGAGAGTACTTGAACATTTTTTTTACTGTAGGCAATGCCAAATTAGCCGGTTTAGAAGCCGATGTACATCTGAAACCAACGATGTATGGCTGGTGCTTGTCTATTTTTTTCGTTGGTTACGTGTTATTCGAAATACCATCAAACATTATATTAAAAAGAATTGGTATAAAATTGTGGATACCCTTCACTATGTTCATATGGGGAACGATCATGATTCTAATGGCATTTGTTCGTTCGCCAAACCATTTGTTAATTGCAAGATTCTTTCTCGTAAGTTAAATTGTCATCTGATCTGGTTTCTTTTATTTGTTCATTGTTGAATTTTAGGGTGTAGCAGAAGCTGGTCTATTTCCCGGTGTTATTTTTTATATGACATTATGGTATACTAGACGTGAGCAAACAATTCGAATGGCTATTTTCTACTCGGCATCTGTTATTTCGGGAGCATTTGGCGGAATTTTGGTAAGTGTAATCTACTTTAAAAAAAATAAAAATGCTGTTTGTCTTTGTCCTTTTAGGCGTATGGAATAATGCAAATGCACAATAAAGGAAATTTACGTGGATGGCAATGGATATTTATTGTCGAAGGCATACCAACTGTTCTTCTTGCAATTGCAGCATATTTTTATCTTCCAAATTCTCCATCTTCCGCGAAATGTAAGTTATAATTGGAAAAATCTGTTTCGTCTCACTAATTCTAATTTGGATTTCATAGGGCTTGATGAATCTGAGCGTGTGGTACTCACTGAACGTTTGATACAAGATGCTGGTTCATCTCATGACACAAAATTTTCTTGGAGACAAGTGCTAAGCGCCTTCAGTGACTACTATGTTTATCTCTACGCTCTAATGTATATTAGTTGTTGCACTCCGGCTTATTCAATGTCACTTTTTTTACCTACGATTATTAATAGTATGGGTTACACAAAATTATCAGCACAAGGCTTATCAGCATATCCTTACTTGGTAACATGCCTCTTTGTCATTCTCAATGGTATCCATTCGGCAAAATCAATGGAACGTGGACTGCACGCGAGTTTCGGTGCCTTGATCAGCATAGTTGGTTTTATCCTACTGCTGAGTTTGCCACAATATGGTCCGCAAGCAACTTATTTCGCATCGTTTATAGCATGCACGGGCACTTTCATGTCACTACCACCGTTACTCTCCTGGTTTACAAACAACATCGGTGGACTTACGAAACGAGGAGTGGCAATTGCGTTCATTGTATCCGTTGGAAATATAGGAGGAGCTCTAGCTGGGCAGGTGCATACTGAGTTTTATGACTTACTCTTAGTGTAATATTTTCTATGTTTCTAGATATATCGGGCCAATGATGCTCCTTTTTATCGTCGTGGTCATTCAATAGCACTCGGTTTTAGTTGTCTATTGTTTATCTCATCTCTAATAACAAAATGCTTACTAATCAGGGAAAATAAACGACGAGAAAATCTTACACAGGAACAATATCAGATGGAAACATCGAAAACGAATTTAGCTGATTGGGTAAGTCGATTCTCTAGCCCTTTTACGTACTCCCTACAATTAAGTCCGTTTTCTACTTGCAGCATCCAGATTTTAGATATGTACATTAATGGAATCAAACTAAAATCTTCAAACTAATTAATCTCCTCAATATTCTGTAATATTTAAATTGTCGAATTTTTTTTGAGATTCGAGATAAAATTGAAATGATCAAAATGGTTGGAAAACTTTCTTAAATATAAGAGGAACTTTATTAAAGAGCGTTAGTGTGACAAGATGTCATATTTTAGTAAGCATACAAAAATGCTCGATTTCTTTAATCAAAAGTTCATAAAAAGTTAGAGTCAGCGCAGCGCCAAGTGCAAGTCATGAAGCAAGCAAACCGAGTACGAGTCCTGAGTCCATTTCGAATCCAATAATTTTTTCAAACTTTTTTCGTTATCGTTGTTGAAATTTCTTTTTTCTCCTGCATCGTATAATACATTTTTTAAGCAAATTTTTAAAAAGAATAACACATGTGCGTCTATATATACGCCTAGACTAATATTGAAAAAATGCAAATTTCTCTGTTCATTTATGTCAACACGAAATACAAAATCTCCAGTCCAAGTCCGAGTCCACCAAAAAATCTTTCAGCCCGGACTCGCCTAGTTCTGTTGTACCTTTTCATATATTCTTAACAAACGCACGTTTATTATAGGACATATTTTAAAAACATACACTGATATAGACAGTCAAAGAAACAAGCATAACTAGAGATATTAAGATGTTTTGGTTGATTTTTTAACCGATTCATCATGTGTACGTATTAATTCTCTGTATTTTTCCGATTTTAAATATTTTTCATATTCTTTTTGCATTTCCTCATCATAACTTTTGAGTTCGAGGATGAGTGGATGACGTTGATTATTTTCCAAATTTATCNTAGGACATATTTTAAAAACATACACTGATATAGACAGTCAAAGAAACAAGCATAACTAGAGATATTAAGATGTTTTGGTTGATTTTTTAACCGATTCATCATGTGTACGTATTAATTCTCTGTATTTTTCCGATTTTAAATATTTTTCATATTCTTTTTGCATTTCCTCATCATAACTTTTGAGTTCGAGGATGAGTGGATGACGTTGATTATTTTCCAAATTTATCTTTAAACCTTTTTCTTTCAATTGATTTTTTGTCTCTTTGGTATCACAATCGATTATCCATTGATTATTAACATCGATTGAATTGAGTATAACACTTCTAGCCACATATTCTAATGATAAAATTGTACGACTAACATCAACATGACCATAATCTGTTTGTAATATTTCATACAATAAATCGAGTAACTGTGTATGATTTAAACTCAAATCATTTGGTACTGAACACAGTAAGGCATTCGGCTTCTTTTCTGGTACATCATTAAAATACCAAACTTTTTTGGCATTTAGACGCTGTTTTAACTTCTTATAGGTTTCAGATTTTATTCGCCCATTTTCATCAACTTCTTCACGTGGTACATCATAATTGACACCACCAGGAAAATAACTAAATGAACAACTAATTCTATTTACTACCATCAGTAATAAAAGCGATAATTGTCTGAGGACGTTAGTGACAATCTTCGTTTAATTATTTTTTTAGCTTTAGCAAATGAAGATTAAATAATCGGCGTATTTTCAAATTACTCGAACCCATTCGTACTATCAAATTTTTACCTTATATCGAGTGAATTTGCTTTAATATCTTCGACTAGTTTTTCATTAATAAGTTCATTGACTTTCTCAGATTTTCTTAATGGATCAGTTTTAGCAATGAGTGTCAATACTGTGTCATTGTATTCTTTTGGTATTTTAGCAAGAAAATTATCATTTGTTAAACTTTTAATTGCAAATTGCGTAGGATTATCTAATTTGATTATTTCAGCTTCTTTCGTTCGTATATTTTCTGCATATTGTTCAAATATTTTTTCGATATATGATACTTGTGTTTTTGTTACAACAGTTGAATCGAAAAATCTAAAGTTGATTAAAAGACAAAAAAAGGAGACTTTATGTCCAGTAGATTTGACATCATCTATTTTTTTTAAAAATATTTTCATTAAATCTCAGACAGACATCAATGTTCTACTTACATTTTTGGTTTATATTCAACATATGTTTGTTTTAAATCACTATTTATTTCGTCTGATGTTCGTGTCGTTTTATTTCTTATTCGTTTAAAATAATCCATTAAATGTTCAATATCTTCGTCTGGAAAATGATTATAAAATGTTTTCGATGGTCTTATTGTGCCTAATATTAACAAACGTCGTGCATTCTCATTTAATAAACTCGATCGACGTTCACGTTGTTCTATTTTTTCATCTCTGTCGGTATCAGAAGAATCATTTCCGCTTGTTGTCGTCGTTGTTCTCGTTGTTGGTTTAGAATTCTGAGGAATTGACACTGATAATCGTCTGGATTTATGGTGTTCCATAGAATCAGGTTCATTATCGAATAGATCGAATGGTGGTGAACTAGTATGCTGCTGAGGGTAACCAGAATTCTTTTGCCAGTTTGAATTTGATACTGTTAAGTCCATTGTATTTTTACGTCCGTCAGTAACAGTTTGTGCACTTCGTATAAACTCATTGTTTGAATTTAGATTTTCATCAAGATGAAGATTTACAACCGGTAGATGTAATAAATCGGATTTTTGTACTCGAGCAGAATTGGTACCTCAAAAAAATAGAAAGTGAGAATAAGGTTGATTTTTAGATTCATTACGATAATGATACACCGAGTATATCTACAATTAGTTACAATCAAAAATAATTAAAGCAACAACAGTAAGCAAAATGATTCATAATGATATAGAATAAATCAATTTTGAAGAAGTGAGCGAGCATTCGACACTAAAAGATGATTTAATATGACATTCGTTTGTTTTTGCTTGGTAGGAAAAAAAATTTCTGTCAAAAGGTAATAATCCTTCTCTTCTCGTTCATTCTACTTAAAAACAGACATAAATGTCGATAAATCTTGACAATATTCAAAATACGTTTAAGTAAATGTAATAGAAATTATAATATTCCTGTTTCTCTAGTTTTCAAAGATTCTTAAGCAAGAGGAGTGAGCAGAATGTTAGCGAATTAGAAGCCAAAAATAAACAATATAGTTTCATCATGATACAGCCAGAATAAGCAAAAAAAGACAAGAAATGAACTATTGTAGTATATATGTATGTACGACGTTGAAATGAACAGAAACTTCAACATATGCATTAACAAGCTTATTTTTCAGCTTAATTCATACCGGATTTAATTGTGCGATGGCATTTCATATGTCTTATAGTCAAAAAAGACATACTTCTGACTATTTTTGCTGTAAAATAAATTTTACTTAGTAAAAACAAACTAGTCCACAATATTCAAGATCCTGGGACATGATGCTGTGAATTACAGCAAAAACCTATAGCATTATATCTGTTACAGACTGGACAAGACTCGCATCTTTCTCCTTTCTGTCATTTAATTTTTTTACGTAATTATCTTACCTTCGGTTTTTGAACTTTGTCGTTTAATTGCTCTGTCATTGGACAATTGATTTTCATTGTTGGATTGTTTATGTTGAATATTTAAATTATTATTTGGCTGAAAAATTTCATTGATAAAATGTTCACTATTGCCTGATGACTTTTGATGATGATGTCGACGTTTTTCCTGTGGTGATGGACTACCATTGTGAAATTTTCTCGATGGAGAATCATTAATGTTTGTATCACCATGCGATCGTGGATGAGGTTGCTTTTTGTTAGGATTATTACAGTTTACGGTAGAATTAACAATTAACGATATAGAATTATTCACATCAGTCGTAGTAGATGGCTGTTGTAATTGATAGTCAACAACAGACAATATTTGTGCTTGACTCGATGTTGGCATTATTTATCTAGAATAAAAAGTTACAATAATAAAAAACGTTAATATAGACAGTCGATTCCCTGTCTCTCTCCATTCTTGTTTTCTTGTTTCTCTTGAATTTTGATCTGTATACCTTTAATTCGTTTACGAATATAATTTCAAAGTATATGAATGAATACTTTTCTCTTTAAAAAAAGTTGAGTAAATTTTCTGACTGAATTTATTATTATTTTTATTATAATAAATCTTCCAATAACAAAATCCGTTTTTATTTTTAAATTAATGAGCTTCCAGTAGGATAATGGTGACGTATATCGAACTTGAGAAATGGAACAAAGCAAGAATCGCGAGTTGTTATCCTTCAAAGACCTATACAGAATTGTTCGGATATCCGGTTGGATTATTTAAATAGTGATCTCCTACCTCCTTTCTTATTGCATTTATATTCATGAATATTAACGTTTTCTAATATGCTACGTTTAAAACTAAATCAAATACGAAAAACATTGAATAATATGTTCTTATGTTATTTTATTTCAACAAAAACTTTTCTCACCGACTTTTGTTCTCAGATGATACTTGAGATTAGAGGAAAAAGTCAATGAAGTTTAGATATTCTGTATGATGATAATTCAACATTTAGAAACAGATATTAATTTTAGAGGATGGCACTAAATGTGAGATAGTGAGTGAACAAATACTATTACAGTCACATGAAAACGATCTATCAGGATATGAATGTCTCAGAAATAAACACTATAGAAATATTCATATTGTGAGCAATATGAACAATACGAATATGTAATCATTTCTAAAATGGGACATGAAATGAAACTGATCGCTTGCTGGTAACATCTCTTATTATAAATTAGCTAATGTATCATATAAGTACAAGTGAGTTCTCGAAAAAAGCTCTTTCTGTTCTCTCTGAACTTCTATACTATAAACAATTCTCCAATGTCTGTTTATGCGTAAAAATTATTCAATTTAATTATTTTACTTTCATTGCAATAAAAATTCCTACTTTATAGTATAAACACTTGTAACATCCGTTTCTTTACCGAGAAAAAAGTCATTCTATGGAAATAGATGAATCTTCAAAACGATCAACAAATAGAATAGCACGAAATAATGTCATTCTAATGAAATAAATTTTAAAAATATTCTCGGTAAAATAATTGTATCTTTTTGATTGATCAATAATTTTTGTCTGCTCACATTGACGATAGTTTCTTGTTTTAAAATGCAATCTCAAGGACTAAACATAAAACTTCACCAGTAGTAATTTGATTCAATATTCACTACGATATCAAATATAAGATTATTCATTTCAAGAGATAAGAATTATTGATCGCTTACCGTGTATGTTGTCGTATTGTGAGAATTACAGTTCAATATTTCAAACAATGATTGTCAAATAGAAAACGCTTTTTCGTAGAAAGAAGAACCAAGAATAGAGAGAAGGTTTTTTTTGAAAAAATTTCGTTTAAGTTATCTCATGCACGCGTATGACTATAAATCAATTATACTTGAAACAACTCAAACAGACTGCTTGTTCAATAAAAAGGTTTCAAGCATTTTTATTGAGCTTTGTTCGTCTTTTACATTCATTTTTTTTTTCAGAGCTGCATATATATTGAAAGTTAAAAGGTTGCCCTTTTTTTTCTCATTACATTATCACACAAACGAATAGTATAAAAATAGTTAAGAGAGAAAAAGATTTATTGAAGTGTACACATATAGGTATCTATCACTAAACTTGAACACTGCGGTAATCTGGAAAAGAAAAAATTTTCGTTTATTTAATTTTTTTTTGGCAATTAATCTACTAGTTTCTATTTACAATCTTTTACGATAAAATAAACTTTCTTTAAATAGTATAGATTTAGAAGAATTTGTTATTATATTTCCATAGTAGATTAATTTCATTCTTGCTCAGATTATATAAACAATAATTATTATTATTATTCATCTATTAAATCTTTTTATATATGAATATAAAATATTTAGATGTTAATTCTATAAAATATTTATTTATTGGTTATATATTTCTTATTTGTAGAAGAAGACCGTCCAATTGTCAAGCGATGTGACCTTCTCCTTGTTGTTTAATAAAACTCACTTATATCCTATCGTTTTGATTATACTACCAAATATCATTTCCTTTTTTTATTTACATGTATTTTATTAAAAAAAAAAACTGTTGTTTACTGCTTGATGTTTCAAACAAAGAAGGCAATAAATGAAAGAGAACTTGTAAAAACATCTTAAACTTGTTGATGAATCCGTTGTCTGGATAGAAGGATAAGTGTTTCAAAAATCTGTTTAAAAAATAATTTAAAACAAAACAATACATATGCAATAAATATACAGATATACTCTTGACACAAAATAGAAGATTATCACTTTGAAACAGATAATTTATTACAGAATTATGTGTTTATTTATAAAACATTCATTTTATAAATACTATAATTATAAAAATAAAATTTCTGTCCATGTTTTGTTCTTCACTCATCCTAACCTACTTTCATAGAAACAATATCAATGGTTGGTATCTTACAATAGATTGCCAAGTAGAGAATAGAACATTTTTAAAATTAAATGGAATTATGAATGGTGTACAAATCAATGTTGAAGTGGAGAAAAAATGAGAAGAAAGAGAAAATGCATACTGTTATAAAATTATTTCTTTTTTTTGTTAAAAATTTGTTGATTTCTTTCAATCAATTCGTAGCTCTAATGACAACTGATACTATGATCCATCATAAAAAGAAACGCACACCTCCACCCTCCGTTTTACTGTTAGCTATTCCATCTGAGACAACAAATTATGGAAAAAATTCCCATTACCATCATCGATTAATACGTCGCGAGGCAACACTTCCACCCACTCGTACTGTTCAACATAAAAGAAATTTGGATGTTGAAAATTATTTATCGACTGTTCAAACATATAATTGGCAACGTCATGAAGCTAAAGCATCCGTTATCAATATGGCAGTTGATATTGTTTATAAAAATACGTATATGACAGAAAATGGTCCACATTCAAAATCCTCCTCATCGTCAACGGGTGATCGTTCATCTCGACGAAATAATGATGCTTCTACATTACCTCGATTAAAAACGGCTCCCAATGATTTTTTACAATGTCTATCGCCATTATCAAAACCGACACCGGTGCTAACACGTACAAATACCTCAGACTCATTTCATTCGAATCATTCTCAATATCGAACAGTTTATGATTACATACGTGATTCGATTCGTTCCGTTGTTCAACAACGCAATTTAAAACAACAGAATTTTTCAACTAAAATTAAACGACCACAAAATGAAGACATATTTCTTCGACGAGCGTTAGATAAAAAAAATCATTTTCAACTCTATAACAATAATAGTGAACATTCGTCATCAACAACAGAAGCCTATTTCCACAACGAAATGAAAAGTCCACAAAGTTTTGTTAACTATGTTAATCATTCACGAGAAAAAACATTGCCGATAGAGCAAACATCAAAATATAATTATTATAAAAGTAGAAGCTTTGCTAACAGTGACATTATTGAACAAGAACTGATTCAGAGCTAAAATAATCTAAATATATTTTGAACATAAAACGTTGAGCTTTCAAATTCGATATATAAATGTCAAAAAAATGTCTTACAAGTGAACAAGAGTTTTGAATAAAAACGAATAAATACATCGAATTTTAGTAACTTAATCCATATGTTTTATATGGTTATGATTTTATAGGATATGGTTTTTTGCGAGACGAATTAATAAAAATTTTGAGTTTTTTTATAAAATTACACTGTTTATGATTGTCTAGTAACTATCACATATGACATTAATAACTTTGTTCACAGAAAATGACTCTTAATTATATTGCAAATGTGTATATGAATAAACCAGAATGAGAACGTTAAGAACAAAAAAGAAATTATTTTTATTCGTATTAAATCAAACACTTTTAAAAACGACATGAATAGAAGAATATCATTCGTAAGTTGATATGTTTAAAGTAATATAACTCGTTTAATAATCATACTTTTTTGTGATTTTAATAGGTTCTGTCATTCTAATTATATACGCATCAACCATAGCAGAACTATTTTTAAAAGACTTAGATTTATTAAGCGAACAACTAAGCAGTCATCAATATCAGTAAACATGACAATAGTCGATATCTCATAGTGTTTTCCAAACACGTTTTTGTTCTAGCTGATGTTCATCCACTACTGAATTTAGAATATCACCATCAAATATCAACAGGATTTACTAAAACTGGAAAAAGCAGAATTTTGTTTTCGTTTTGTTTGCTACGATTGGATAGATCTCGTCGAGTTGCATAGGAAAGGGTCAAGTTTAGATTTTTAAGACTCACTTTTGGGCAAAAACAATTAAAAATACTGCTTTAAATTTAAAAATAGGCAGAAATGAGTGAATTTTTCAAAAATAAGGAAAATTTTCAGGTTTAATGTATTTTTTAAATTCTTAAACTCTTTTTTCAGATTCAGCATACAAAATTCCGTATAAAACACTGAATTTAGCATTTTTGGAAGCCAAAATGCCGGCGGAATTCTTGAAACCCGAGCAGAACGGTTGGAATGAGTCGACTAATCTGTACATCTATCCTATCCGACTAGTTTAATTTTTTTCGAATTTGCACGATGAAAAATTACCAAGATTTTCATCCAAAACTGAGAATTAGCTAAATATTTCGAAATACAGATTAGTCTGCTTAGTTTTTGATTGTGATTCCGAATATGGTATTTTTATTGCTTAAGGATTGAGATCTGGTTGAGAAAATTGAGAATTACGGTCAGAATTTCGACGTTTCTGTTTCTGATTTAGAAAAAATGAATTTTCTCAGCAACGAAGCAAACTCGCTCTGTAATTTTTTTCCATAGGCCTAATGGTTAGAATGAAATAAAAAAATATTGTTCTTATTTATGTCTATAGAGACCTAATGGGTTTGCAAAATGTACAAGGTCATCGCAGTCGTTCTGCTCGGGTTTCAAGAATTCCGCCGGCATTTTGGCTTCCAAAAATGCTAAATTCAGTGTTTTATACGAAATTTTGTATGCTGAATCTGAAAAAAGAGTTTAAGAATTTAAAAAATACATTAAACCTGAAAATTTTCCTTATTTTTGAAAAATTCACTCATTTCTGCCTATTTTTAAATTTAAAGCAGTATTTTTAATTGTTTTTGCCCAAAAGTGAGTCTTAAAAATCTAAACTTGACCCTTTCCTATGCAACTCGACGAGATCTATCCAATCGTAGCAAAGAAAATGAAAACAAAATTCTGCTCTATTTTCACGTTGCCGGCACCTTAACATTGATGGTATTTTTCGAGACTTTGCATATTGTAATCGTGCAAAGGACTCGATGGTTGTCATTGGTGTATATGTGTATGCTATTCGAATAAGTAAAAAATTGTGTTGCCTTTGATCGCGTTCTTTGCATGATTCCACTAAGAAATTCTTGAATTTTTTAGCGTTTCTGTGGAGAAATGGACCTTGCGGGTTGCAGCCTCGCTTGTTAGTGAAAAAACTCGTTAATATGGTCGAAAAATGAGCGATTTATGAACTATTGATTGAACCATGTTTTTTCCATATTTTTCTTCTCGTTTCGTTCGAGAAGCAAAATGTAGAAAATGCGAAAGAAATTAGACCTTGTACAAATTCTATGCAGATTCTAAGCAGAAATGACGTATTGTAACGAAATTCTTTGCAGAATCGGTACAGAATCTTTTAAAATTCTGCTGAAATCTGCATCCGATGTATACAGATTCTCATACAAATCTTGTCTATATTTTACACGTCGATGTTGGACAGAACATTCAGACACGTTTCATTTGCATAATTGCCTCCATCCGTTTCAGAAGGGCCTGCAGCCATGTTGCTTAAATAGACAATATGAAAAAAGTAATAAATAACGAACGAAATAATGACAAATATTTTTAAATTATCAAGGACTGATAACTTGTGAGAGATTTCTTTTAAAGTAAATTGAATCGGACTGTGAAAAAGTTTCTCTCGAGACAAATATTGCCAAGCAGTGTTTCAAATGATAACAGGACTCAAAGGGAATTGTTTGCTTTCAGCTTGGGTATCAAAAACATATCGTTCAGTGAGTAAAGAATCAGTATCTCATTCATTTTTCGATGCTAAAACAAATAACGATATTTGGTGGCTTCTTTTAGCTCTCATTAACCCATGTCATACGAATCACCTAACTCTTACAGATTAATCGCGATTTTTCTGCTGTGTCTCTATGGCGAAAACAAACGCTTGAAACAAACGCTTTCGGTTCAAATCGCTTTAGGTTCTAATGCTATATTTAACTTACCCAGATCAACGGTCGCGACTAACTCGCGGCACGATTGCGATGTCGCGCTGGCGATCGCTATTATCTCGCCCTTGTCGTGAAGAAATCGCTATAACCAAATATAAAAAATCGCGTTGTCACGGTGCGATCTCAGTAAAATCGTTTTTTTTTTCAAAAAAGTATCTTGTGAGACTCGCGAAGCGAATTAAAACTCGCGGCGTGATCGCTGATGCCTTGCTGTGACGCGTCACGATCGCTAAAAACTGAATAGCAAAATGTTATTTAATCGCGAAAAATGTCTTAATTTCACTCAAATTAAACTGAACAATTAATTTTTTTCTGTGATTAATCATTTGCTGTGTACCCTAGTGAAGCTTTTTTTCTTCAGCACATGATTTTCTTGAATTTCTTGAGTAAGAATCTCATAGCGTGCAGACATTTCTTACTCATGCAAAAAATGCAAAACGCATTTTTTCCGATGTCATGCGCTTGACTTTCTTGACTCATGTGCTTGAGTTTCATATCTCAAGAAACTCATGCGCGCTTGAGTATCTTCATGCGCTTGACTTTCTTGAGCCAAACTTTTCTCTGTCTTGTCTTTTCGATCTGCTTTGACCAATGAAATTCGAAATTTTTGATTTCGTTCTTTCAATGTGAATATATAGAAATAAATTGGAGGGTGTTTCACAGA
Source organism: Didymodactylos carnosus (assembly GCA_905250885.1). Taxonomy (NCBI): domain Eukaryota; kingdom Metazoa; phylum Rotifera; class Eurotatoria; order Philodinida; family Philodinidae; genus Didymodactylos; species Didymodactylos carnosus. Next base: position 24,394 of record CAJNOQ010000440.1, on the reverse strand, counting down.
AATTCTTAAGTCATCATCTGATGACTTAAGACTTTCTAGTCCACACTTAAGTCCATGTCTTATCTAAGTTTGAGAGAAACTTAAGTTGACGAACTTAAAGTGTTGCACAACTTCAAACTTAAGTGTGACTTAAAGTTTGGTGCACAACTTAGTCGCGTCAGGTGCTTGTTGTCAGGGGCGTTTGATAACAAGCTGTTAATGAATATATGATAAAATTCTAAGTCATAAGCACAAATTTCTTCCACTTTTGCATGCTTTGGTGCCCGATCCGACATTTCACTGTTCGTGAAGAAAACAGTCTTAGTCTCTTAGATTTTGGAAAAAGAACGTTTAATAGTCATGATCTGCAGTACCTGGAGAACCATTTCGCGTTTCTAGAAGTTCTCTATATCACTGCGTGCGCATTTTTCAAAAAATGTGACTAAGGAAAAAAAAGAAAGAAAAAACTCCGAGCAATCGGATAATGTCTGTCGACATAAAAACATGTTTTTTTCCGATAGCAGCTATCCTGGCGCCTATAGTTACCCCAGAAATTAATTTTCTTTTGACTAGGTGTTTTTGCGTACTTGAAGAACATTCATTAAATAACTTTTGTCTGATGGGGAGTCGTTTCGTTGAACAAAACTCTTTTTAACAGAGTGGTGTGTTGGTTTAAGGATCCTCTCTACACATTTTTTTCTAACCGATTTGAACGAAACTTTTAAGAACTAAAGTTCATAATGCGAACAGGCTATGATAAAAATGTTTGGCTATCATCTACGAACATTTTGGGTTGAAAGCCCAAAATTGCTAACAGTTGTAACCCAAACATCTGCAGTTTTCTCTGAAACAAAGTCGAAATTGAAAAATCGGTTTTTCTTATATTGTGCAATTTTGTCCAGTCTTTCTCACGAACAAAAAAATCTTGTTACGTAAAATTTAGAACAAATTTGAATCTCTGACAGCTCATGAAAGGAGAAGGAAAGTAGGTCATATAAATTATATTTTGAGAAAGAGCTCTTTTAGTGGAGTGTGTTTAAGCAAATTCGAGCGCATATTGAAAAATGATATTTAGTGTAACGTCACCTTTCTCACACTTTTTGTAGTATAAGGGTAGAATTAATACCGAAAATGCTTTATGATGATGAAATGTAGCTAATCAAGATTTTAGTATAAAGCCTCGCGCTGTTAAAAGTATCTTCATTTTTTCGTAGTTGCAGACACATGCTGGACACAATAAAACATTTTTGTGCCATATATTTTTGTGACATATTGGAGGCGCTTGTAAGACATATTAATGAAAACGATAACGCGCTATCAATAAATCGTCTGTCATGGTTTCCATAAGGTTTTATCTGTCAAACAAATTTCTTTCACAGCGTAACGCCTTTCTCAACAGCCACTGATTAACTAGCGCCATTATTTCTTTTATTTATTTCCCAAAATACAAGTGTCAATAAAAAACAGTTAAAAAATGTTGTTTGTTTACTCTGATACTTCAATTTTTATGTCATATTATAATCGCAGCAAGAGTTAAGACAAACTTAAGACAAGTACAGACTACTGTTAACTTAAGCGTGGACTTAAGTCTAACTTAAGTCTATGACTTTTTGTGAAACGCTCAAAATTAAGTCTAGCTTAACTTAAGACAAAACGGCGACTTAAGTATGACTTAAGTCTAAGTCGATCACTTACGAATTTCTGTGAAACACCCTCCTGGACGTGTCTGTGTATAGAGCAGACATGTGGACGTCATATACATTCAAGAGAATACTCTATAAAAAGAAGTCCAGTGCGGCACTGGTAAAAATCAGTGCGCATGGCATGCCATCGGTCACTGCCGCTGGCTGGCACCGGTGCGCATCCGTGCCCAGCAAGTGCCGAACCAGTGCCGATATAGTTCTGCCAAAAGAGTGCCACACTGGCAAAAATCGGTGCCGCACTGATAATTTATTTAATCAATTTAATTAGTTCTTTATTATCGTTGTTTATACTAAATTTGTATTAGAGTGCGGCACTGATCAGTACCACATCGACATGCCAAAACTATGCGACATTGCCTCGGCACTTCTCTTATGAGAAGGAAAAGATGAAGTCAGAAAGACATTCGAAATATTAGAAGTAGACTGTAGCGTTAATATAGATAGAAATTGACAAAACAAAATGGTGATTGAAAACAAAACTTCGGTACTGGTGCGCACCGGTGCGAGATTTTTACATTCTTTTTGGCACTGGTGCGCATCGGTGCCCAGCAAAAAAATTTTCGGCACCGGTGCGCACCCGTGCACAACCAGTGCCGATAAGATATTTTTTTGTATGGTAATGCACGTTGTCTAAACAGCGATTTCTTCTTTTTTTAACGTACTGTGAAGATGAAGACCATTTTTACTCGCATTTTTTGCATGTTTTAGCCTGCGTTTTGTTATTGATTTGTTATAAAAAAGGATAAAAAGTTAAATAATTTGAACCTTTAACTTCGAAGTAAGTACACAGCAATTTGAGACGAAGAAAGAGAGAGTTAAATCGTCCTGCGTTTTTTCTATCACAAAACTGAACTATCTTTCTCATTAACAGTTATGAAAGGTCTTTCTTCTCAGATAATGTACCGAATCTAAGGTCCTTTCCTCATTGTGTAGGCTCAGTTAAAAATATGAACTGTGCAAGATCTTCAAATAAAAACACACAAAAGTGAGACATGCACCAAGATTAGCTCTAGCAACGAACTGATATTAGCGTCTAGTATTTACGGATACGCTTCTCTAGAAGTCCAAGCGTGAATGTTTTGTTCACATACGGTAAACGTTACCTTATCGGTAAAACTCACAGACGTACCTTAAAAGACATCAGTCTTTCTCACTTTTATTTTGAGATCAAACTTCAGTCACATGTCGAAACAAAGCTGAGAATTACAACCCGGAGCGAACTTAGTCAATCTGAAAGGAACGTTTTTCTCAAACAAACACATCACAGATTATCGGAAAATTATATTCAGCAGTGTAACAAAAGATAACATGAAGATTTTAGAGGGCCGAGTGAATAGTAGAAAGTCAAAATTGCTGTGTACTCGCTTTGAACTGTCATGAACTTTTCATTGAAAACGATCTATCTTGCTTTGGAGATAAAGATTATGGCATAGTGAGAGTGCCAGATGGTCGAGAAAGACTAAAAAACTGATTGCATCATGTTCTCCAAGAAAAGTCCGAGTAAAATATGGTCTAATCAAGTAAAGTCTAAAAAACGAACCTAGAGCTATGCGCGGAAAATCGATAATGCATGACTTTCTTAAGGTATGCACATGAGTTTCTTGAGATATGCACAGACCTTTCTTGAGGTATGCACATTGTTTTAGATATTTCTTCTCTCATGCGCATACGTCACGCAGCTCAAGCGCATGAGACAAGAAAGTCAAGTACATACAGTCAAGTTCACAGCCTATTACTTGATAAATAAGAAAGAACTAAGAAACGAAGGAGGAGAGTGGATTTGACAGAAACCGCGAGAAGTACAAACTCGCGCTTTCTTGACCAAAAAAGATAGGAGTCGCTTCGCGACATAGCGAGTCCCGCCGCGAGAACAAAGAGTCGCGCCCACTAAAAGGAGAAAATAAAGAAGTCGCGTCGCAAATGTAGCGAAAAACTGAAATAAATTAATATATGGATTACAGCGATTCAATAAAACGTATACCAGATAAATGCCCTATCTATGGCGTCTCTAGGAGATCGCTATGACTTTTGATTTGCTGGAAATATTATAATGAGAGTCCAATCATGGCATGAGGGAATTACTCATGCTTTTTATTCATGGCAGCTGACTAGTGGCACGTATATGAATGTGAATATTGTAGACAGTGCTGCAGAATTTGCCGGTTTGTTCCGACGGTCGTCGGGGGAAAACTTATTAATTTAGGGAAATTTTTGAAAAATTCGAACATCAGCCTTAAAGGACCTTAAAGAATTTTCTTTAAATAACCGAAGTGATGAAGAGATGTTTTTCTTATTTGTGATACACCGAATAATCACACTAAACGTAACGTCATCGAGAAGAGTACCGGGAAAAAGTGTGATATTATCACGACTTTGGTGAGAAATATGTCTGTCCAGTAAAAAAACTGATGTCACATTCTTAGCGTTCAAAAGTACTATTCGATTACGATATTATTACAATTTTACCATAGTATCGGCGTCGCACAGTATTTTTGATGAGAGTTTTAAGAAGAGTGCGTTATTACCACATTTTCCATATTTTGCCAGCTAAAAACAGAGTGGAAACCTATTTTCCAAAGTGTAAGCTTATTTTGCCCTCACCTGACCTACTAATCATTAGAAACGTCGCTGCGGTATTGGAGATGAACCACGATCGAGATGATGCTGCGCTTTTGCCGTGTTAGAATACGTGGGGCAACTTGTCAGAAAGTATAGGTGAATTATTAGATCAACAACGATTTTTACAATGGCAGCTTTCTGGATTTGTGTAGGGTATGTGTATTGCAAAATAGAAGGCACAAGTCAGTTGGTAAATATATATAGATGTAAACATGATTAATAGTGTAGCTGTTTTGAATTTCATCAGATCCTTTATTTTGTCTGGATATTTTGGCCTTAACCGGTCATTTTCAACATAAAAGTAATTCATTTTTCCTGTACAGTAGTTTTGTGTTGAAAATGACTGGTTAAGGCCAAAATATCCAGAGAAAATAAAGCATATGATGAAATTCAAAACAGTTGCATTATTAATCATGTTTTTGAATCAGAAGTCGTTGCTCTTACAAATTTTAGAGATTACGTATTATTATTTTAGATATGCTCTATTGGAGTGTAACATCTCCGACACGCGATAATATTGTAGGCGATCATCTTTATCGTTTACGTTATTTTAAGATACCCGCGTATTGTCCTTACTGCGAAGATTACATTTGGGGCAGCGGAAGTGTTGGCTATCAATGTCAACAATGTCTAGATTATTTTCATGTTGAATGTTCACTTGTCATCTCATCTGGAACATGTCCTGTTGCATCAGGAGCAAAACCATCGTCCTCTTCGTGTCATGTAAATAATCGTTCACTAATCACATATGATCGTAGTATACCAATCACTGATTGGTCAGTGAGCGATGTTTGCGAATGGTTATCTGTTGTTAATTTGTATCGTTATGCTCCGAATTTTCAACAATCTAAGTATGATGGTGTTATGCTTTTAACATTGAACGATGAACAGCTGAAGCATAATCACATTCACGATCAATTTCAGCGCCGTGCAATATTAGACGCAATCAAAGAATTGAAATCAAGGGAAAAGTATCGACCGATATCTATCGAGCGTTTTCAGCCTCCTTCTTCTTCAATTTCCAGTGCATCATCAACAACCCCAACAACACTCATTAACGATCATGGTGATAATTTTATATGTACAACATTTTATGAGCGTCGTCAATGTGATCTTTGTGAGAAATATCTGTATGGCATTATACATCAGGGTTTACAATGTAGTCGATGTGGAATTGTTGTTCATCGCCAATGTTCGAAATTACCATTGAAAAAATGTGTACACACAAATAAGCAATTAGAATGTCACATGATTATTGGTACCGATTTTAATGATCAACCGTTAGATATGAAAACGCAATTACCAATTATCATCACACGTCTATGTACAACACTAGAACAAATGGCAACTGAAAATCCATCATTGTCACTCATAGATGCCTATCGATTTTCAATTGAATCACAAAGAATTGCTTATTTGAGAAAATTAATTAACGATAATGATATTGAAAAGATGGATTTTAAAAGAATGGAATTATCAGAATTAGCTAGTCTTGTTAAAGTCAGTTTAAAAGAGCCAGGAATTGGTGAGCAAATCACTAGAGATCATTTTTCTAAAGTAAAAATGACATCGTACATAAGCGCACTAAAATGGTGGGGCTTCATTTGAGTGCGTCTCGTTTGAGTGCGTGTTTTTCTAGCGCGTCTCATTTGAGCGCATTCTCATTTTAGTGTGTCTTAGTTTAGTGCGTCTTATTTGGGTGCGTTTTCAATTACACAACTCATTCCTCAAATTTGAGGAATGAGTTGTGTAATTGAAAACGCACCCAAATAAGACGCACTAAACTAAGACACACTAAAATGAGAATGCGCTCAAATGAGGCGCACTCAGATGAGAACGCACTCAAATGAGACGCACTCAAATGAGACGCGCTAAAATGACAACGCACTCAGATGAGAACGCACTCAAATGAGACGCGCTAGAAAAACACGCACTCATATGCCACGCCCCCCCCCACTAAAATAATGCTCTGATACTAAAATTAGTCTTTCTTAATTTAGGCATCATTCCGGATGAAAATTATGATGATTTTTTGAATTTGGTTAATGCACCAACACAAGTTGTACAAGAATTTGTTAATAATTATTCTATGCCATTTTATATTGATTTTTTAAAATTTTTAATGAAACACATCATAACCGTATGGAAACTTGATTATCAATCAGCATCTATGACTGCAAATTCCAAAGAACGAAATAACAGTTTAACATATGACAGTGAGAAGTTAATTGATAAACTCGTTGCAATATTTAAGCAATTGATATTCAGGTATACGATTTTATCTAGTAGCAGGGGGGGAGGGACTCTAACAAAGGCTTGAATTGAAATATGAGCGTAGTGGATTATTGTCTACTTTTTTTTAATTAAAATTTGTTTTAATTTAGACCACCGTGGTATAAAATAATGTCTCATGCTCGAAATGACAAAGATCATATTTGTTTATTAAAACGTTTTATCTATGAAATTGATTGGGATATCGAACGTCCACTATTTCAACATAGTATTCCATCAGCCGTATTATTATCATCACATAATCAATATCAACAGCAATCATTAGAAAAATTTCCATGGTTTTTTAATCGCGATGAAATGAAACAACTTAATTCAAAATTAGCGTTTTCCACAACCGTATCATCACAAATAGCTGATGGTGAATATTATGTTCGATTTTCAAATGATTCTAAGGTTCTTGCACCATTTACACTTGTTGTACAAATTGATGGTCAACAGCGTTTCATTAGAATATGTATGAATAAACAAGGACAATATGGCTTTTCAATATCACAATGTTATTTTTCTACTATACAAGATTTAATTAATTATTATACACAAAATTCATTGTCAAAACATTTTCCCATACTAAAAACTGATATGAAATTAACAAAACCAATACAACGTGATTTATTTTTGGACTTGAGAATTGAAGATGATTATACCGTCATATTTTCAAATATACATGATCCTCATGTATTAAGGATAACATTATTAGAATTAACAATGAAATATAATGAAATGGAGCAGACATGTTCGGCTTTAAAATCAGAATATCAAGGTAATATTTGATCATTTTGAAAGATATCCCGAGAAAAGAAGAAAATTTTTACCTTTTTTGTTTTATTTAGCCATGATAACATTGATGAGTGAAGTACAACGTTCAACAATGGCTTATGGACGAATATTAACAATTTATGAAAAACAAATGAAATTAAATCGTGAAAATATAATTCAATGTCAAAAACAAGTTGAAAAACATGAATTTGAAAAATCATATAAGTATTTGGAAACACGCGTCGAATCATTTATAAATAATATGCAAAAACTAAACGATATGTATGCGGAGAAACAAGTAAAACGAGAACAATTATATAATAAAATTGAATCAAAGAAAATAGAAATGAAACAATATGAAAAGAAAATAGCCATGTGTATGAAAACACTGGAAGATAAAGGAATTGAACCACATGAAATAAACAGGTATAGGAATAATAGCAACTTTCTTTTTGCTTGCATTAAAACTTAATATATTTGTTTTCCTTTATTATAGTTGGCTTGGTGTACCAGACGAAGATGAACCATGGTTTTTGCCCGATTATAATCGAGAAATGGCTCATAGTTTACTGAAAACGTGTCCTGAAGGAACATATTTAATTCGTAATTCATCAAATGGTCTCTATGCTCTAACAATTGTTCATAATGGACTCATCTATGATTGTCGTATTGGACGCGATGTAAATCAGAATTATGCATTTGGATTTGTAACAACAACAACAACACCACCAGCAACAAATAATAATGTTTCCTCAAATAAAAATGGTCCTTCCGATGAAATATACTCAAAAATCACATTTAGCGAACGTTTATTTTATTCTCTTAAAGATCTTGTTGAATATTATACGCAACATTCATTAGTTGAACATGCATCTAATTTAAATACGCGCTTGATTACACCCATTAAACGACATGTATAAAGTTATTTTTATGTTTTTTGATACAGAATCTCTTTTATAAAATTTGTTAACGTTTTTCAAATATGCTTTTGTTGTTTTTCAAATTATTGTCAGTAATTTATTTCTAAAAGAAATTGTAGATAAGAGACTCAAACTGAACAGTTTTTGTTAAAAATTTGAATAAGAGCTCTCTGTCCACGTTTTTCATTCGTTAATGATAAGTCGCTATTGAGCGTAGTGACGGATTTAGAAGAGATGTGCAATCGCACACACACTCTTCCAAAATATTTTCAGAGGAAAAACAAACACTGTTAGTGCACCATTGATTGAGTGGCATGGATGACATTATGGTTTTGACAATAGATTTCAAGAGATGCGTCCTTATGTCACTTTTCGAATAAATGGATAATAGACGGAATTTCATTAAACTATTATTTGAATATAATATTTCTTCATACAATCTACGACAGTTTATAGATAGATGGTTAATTAACTCTATTCTCTCTCATACAGGATTAAAACGTTGTCTTTGATCTACTTTAGTGTTTAAGATTACGTCGTTGTGGTTGAAATATCATAAATAGGATTAAAATGTTTACTGATTTCGGGCCATCGGCTACGCAAACGTTCACGTCTTTCATACGCCATATCTTGCCTTGATAATAAAAAGAAGAAAAAGTGAAAATATATAATGAAAATTGATCATATTTCCCTATATACATACCGTCTGCCGAACATATTTTTAATTCTTTCTTCTAATAATGATACTTTTTCGATTTCTGATGTTCGTTTCTTTGACGTTTTTGATTGTTGATGTTCTCGAACGTGCTCTTCCTCGTTATTAATCGAAGTTTTGATGGGATAATATTTTTCAATTGATGGAAAATGTTCTAATGGCACACGAAAAAGATGCAATGGTGAAGAATCTATTGTAGTTTGAACAACTGAACTTTGATTTTCATCATTAAAATCTAATACTATAAAGTTAAATAATTAGCTAAGAAAATACTTGAATAAGCAAGTATTATTACCTCCAATAATTAAATAGCGTGCATTGTCTACTAAAAAAATTTTATAGTCATTATTATCAACATTGCCATTGTTGGGTAAAACAATTTCACATAGTTGTTTGCATTCTAAACTGTCATTAATATAAAGACGATTTTTCTCATTGATGGTGAGAAACTAGAACAACAAAATTTTCATATACAAGTAATGATAATTAGACATTATATTTTAAACATTCTTACTAGGTTAGACTGATTATCAAAGTAGATTGTACGTGTTATTTTAGATGCATCTTTACTTTGAGCCCTATGTAAAACATAAATATTTTTCTTTTTTTTTTCAAATTGATCTTATTATTACATGAAACATACTTTGGTAAACAAATCGTATCATGTGGATCAAAATTTTCTTCGTCATCAATCATTGCTCGGTATTTAATATGATGAACTTTTCCATCACTGGATAAAACGGCAAACAAACTCGTTTCATCTGGCGTAGAAATGACATTAATTTGTTTAATTGGTTCTGAACTAATGCTTTTAATTAACGGTATTTGATTACCTATAGAGGATAAAAAAACAAATTATATTAAATCTGTCTAACATTATAAATTGATCATTTTAACCATGTGTTTTATCAATAACACAAACAACACCCGTTTGCAAACCAACTGCCAATCGTTGTAGATTTGTATCATATCCTATGCTCGTTATTCGACTAGAAAATGGCCAGATTGTTAGAGGACGTGTATCAGATGAATCTAAAAATAATCATGAGAAAATTAAATACTCTTTCTGAGAGAAAAAAAACTATGTATAATACAAAAAAACCTTTTCCTTTTGCATCCGATTTAGCGAGAGTATAAAATAATAGTTGGTTACTATGTGACCAACTGACAACCAGACACTTAGAGCCTAGAAAAAAGAACAAACAGCAAAATTTAGCTTTAAACTTTACACGATATCTCGATATGCAGATGGTACTAGCTGAAGACAATCTTACTGTCATTTGGATAGGCTGATAGAAACAAGACATTTGGGCTTCTAAATAAAAGCAAAGGTATTATTTAACGATTGTTAAACATTGTATTTTTTATTTACATTGGTGTTGTCAGTCCATCAACGTCAAGATTTGTCAGTGTTTGTTGATCAATGCCAGTTCCTAGTTCTTGCACTAGTTTCGATTTTGTATCAATAATTTGTTGAGTGTACAGATGGTTACTCGTTCCTTGTCCAATATTTAATTGATTATCAGTCGCTTTCATTAGCTGTGGAAAATTATTTGTACCTTTAACAAACGAGAAAAAAAAATTCATCCTACTTCTATAGTTTATCATTGACATACCATTTCCGAACTTTGGAGCTTTCACTTTGAATAGGAGTATTGGACGAGTAAATTGTCCGCGTACAAGAGTTTTACCCTGTTTTATGTCTTCCGTTTGTTCGCTTAAACTCATTGTTGATTGCTGTTCAGACAGATTCTCTTTTACACTGTTTAACGACTGAGAAGAGAAAAGACAAAGTTTTCAAAGAATTTTACATTCAAGATAAACGTACTTCTTCTTGTGTTTTTATCTCATTTTTCCATTGTTCTTTTGGAACTTTATAAATATCTAGCCAATATTCATTATTACCTATATGATAAAATAAATGTAAATGACAATATATCAAATAATAGTAGCAACTAACCAAACCATGATACCATAATAAATTCATCATTCAATCCCATTTTTGTTAGTTTGCATATTGGTCGTTTCGTCTCGTCCTATGTATAAGCTACAAATCATTCACACATTTTTCCCGTAAGTAATACTCTTCTCCTTACTTCTGTTTCATAACACGTAAATAAAAGATAGAATTGTTGATTTTTATGAGCGAATATTCGCCAATAGCCTAGAAGTGATTATAATAAGACAAATTGACCAGTGATTTTATACACACATACCTTGCTGATCAATGACACTAATAAAATAGATTTCCTCCTCTTCAGATCCATATTTAGAAACTTCCATATGATCGATCAAACTCATTGTATTATCCAATCGAGTATTTGTAATTATTTCATCTAGTTGACTAGAATAACAAGCAAGACAAACGTCGGTTTGTAGAATTCCACTAAGAAAACATAACATTCCATTATATGCACTACCAACGGTAAATACTGGAAAGTCAACCTTTTAAATAAAAAATATTTTATCGTAAAAACTCATCAATAATATGTTTTACATACTTTTATGTCTGTTGACGATTTATGCTGTACCGGAGCATATTTTGATAGATCATATAATCGTTGTTTCTCACGTTGTTGAGTTTGTGACCAAACATCATCTAATATTGATTCTAAAATTTTATTTATTCGTCTAAGTTAAACAAAAGTTTAATTATTAATTAACTCATTTAATATTTTCACTTATTCACTTACCGAAATGGTTGAGGTAAATCATCAAACATCAGTGCAGGATTATTGACAAAATCTTGTCGTTCACTCAACATACATTGACGTGATGGTGGTGGAATTGTATGTTCATCGTCTCGTTTGCTGAAAACAAGATTGAAGAGAAAATTGATATTAAGATAAAGCATGAACAACTTACTTTGATGAGATCTTAGAGCCGGATTGTTCTCTTCGATAATTCATATTATAATTATCTAAATATTATACATTTGAAATATAAAACACATCTCGTCATCAAAAAACTTTTGATCAATCGGTAAGTCAACTTCTTAAGGATGATCTTCTATTGTTATAACTTTTTTCGGCTTGATAGTAATCAATCAGCCAAAAATATATATTTTTGCAGAGTTTTATTGAATGTGTTGTACACATATACTCTATAACAAGATTTTTGTTCAAGAAAGTGGTACTCAAAAGTATACTTCGTCTAATTCTTTTCCATTTACGTTTATTTTTTAAAAAAAATTTGTAACAGTACTAATTTTATCCGAAATAGTTTAATTTTTTATGTTCTAGAATCGACAGTGATCTTCGATATCGCAGTAGTACTATGGGAATAGATTATATCAAGCCAAAAAGAGAGTAAGAAAGAAAACGATTTTCTAGTTACTGTACAAATACGATAAAATTTATTGAATAAAGAAACAACTACAACATTATTTGCTAATTAAAAACGTAAATTATCAAATATTCTAATCAAGTATTCTCAATGAACTTGTTTCTCCCAATTCTTTCTTTAGTTTAGCATCAATCTTATCCCAATCAACATCGATCTAAAATACGAAGATAGATGATAAATTTTTTAATGTTTTAAGTTATAAATAAAAAGCTTACATTTTTCATTGCCTGCAAATATTTTGGATTCGTTTCTTTTTTTCCACCAGCATAATCTTGTAGATACTTTTGTCTATAACCAACGATAATATCCAAATATTGTGGGTAACGTTGTGATAAATCAATTGCACTAGAAAAATAATTAATCATATGCCAGAAAAACAACTTTTAACTTATTCGTAAGTACATTTAACTTGACAATTATAATTTCTACATACCGATCCCAGTTATGTTCATTAATATGAAGCATAATGGCATGTAATGGTTTATTTCCTTGAAGATAATGACCCTCAGCTTCGTGAATATTTCCACCAGCTAATAAGGCAAGTTCTGCGTCTCGCTCTTCTTTAGTTGGTATAGTTCTTAATTGTTGTAAACAGTAAACCATTTCCATCTAAATAAAGAATAACATAAAACATTTTTTTTTTCTCGAATGAATAAATAAGAATTACTTCTGATAATTGTGCAAAAGCATTTTCAGCTGAATCAAAATCATGATTATGTAATGATATGACAGCAATTAATGCATAAATTGTATCATCCTAGAAAAATCAAACAATTAAAATATATTGGATAATATTTACAAATGATAGATAACAGACGGATATATATTGACATAATTGAAAGGCTTCGTCTGCACGATTAGCTGCCAATAGATCAAGACATAATTCATAATAGATCGGTATTGAACATTGCATAAGTGCTCCGGTTGATTTTCTTATTGTTATATTACTACTAAGAAAATCTGATATTGATGGATTTTTTCCAAAATCACTAATATAAAGAATAAATGTTAATATCTCAACTTTTATTTTCAAAAATAAAAATATATTGATACCTGGAATCTAAATGATATGTTGTTCTTTGAACAAGATTATGTTCAATGAAAACAACATTTGGATACAACCATATATTTAATTTTCCATCTGCTATTCCCGCTAACATTGAATTTTTATCATTCCAACGAAAACTTCCTACACTCGTGCCTAAAAATACATTTTTGACATTTTTCTATTTGATTATGTATGTGTGTATATTGACCTACATAATTTTTTTATTCTTTGATTCATTGTTCGTTGACTATTTGATCGTACAAGCATTATAAATAAATCTTGAAATTTATCGGCAAATGCTAATTTTCGTTCATTTTGTGATCCAGTTTGATCAAGTGCAATTTGTATCACTTCGTACTGAATAAAATAAAAAAATTAGTTAGAAAAAATAAAAAATAAATGTTATTTCTAATATTTACCGAATGTGGTATAGGTTTTCCATCTCCTATTGGTTTTCCATTGATATCCAAGAATGTGATAGCTATAGAAAACGAGAACAATAGTCAGTTATTTCTTTTTTTATTTTTAATGATAAAAAATTGCTTACATTTTGTATCTGTTGAGTCTCGAATGGCGATTGTATCTGAACTTAATGATATTGTATTGATATTAATTGAATCCGGTTTTGATGAATTCAATTTTGGAGTGGCTACAAGTCGTCCTTCATAAGAATAAATTGATACATTAATACCATCTGACAATAAAAAATATCTAAATTAAACATAAGAATAATGTAAATGTTTGTCTTTCTAATTCATTTTACTTTTCTGCCTGAACAATTAAAGTCATTGACATATCACGTAAGTCAAACATTGCCGGATGACCGAAAGATTTACAACTGAAAATAAAGATAAGAAGAAGAAAGTGATGATTTTTTATTATCAATTAAGTCTTACTTGTAAATTAAACCTTGACTACTTGTTAAAACCAATAAGTAACCAAATCCAACGGACATTTTAACTAGACGATCTTTTAATTCAATTTTATCTTTTAAACCTTCTTCTTCACAATTATTCACAGATATTACTTTTGAATCGCTTAAAATAAATTCTAAATGTCGCCAGTCAATTCGACTGAAATTTAAAAAATAAAATAGTTTGAACGTTGAATTTGTAAATAGTAGGTTTTTGCTAATGTCTGAGTTGTAACACTCATCCTACCGTTCAATTATATGTCCAATTCCCACTCGACCCGTACCACAACCGCAAACTAATTGCGTACTGTCACCGGACCATGATAAGCCATAAATACTACCATATTTTGGTTTTTCTGTTGAATGGCACCACTATAAGAAATGAAGAAGATGAAATTGGTTATATCTTAAGATTTATTACATACTCCAGCACTATCACAAAGACGCAATGTATTATAAGAGCCAACGGCAAAATTCGAACCGTCTGGCGCCCAAGAAATAGCTGTAATTGGATACTCATAAGCTTGGCTTACAAACAATTGTCGACCGACAGTATCCCACACCTAGGAAGATACAAGATGTTATAATATATGAAATTATCAATTAAAAAGTAAATTTCTTAAGAAATTTGGATAAAAATGGAAAATTATTTAAAATCAAAATAGACTTACTTTATACCTACAATCTTCTCCTCCAGATATAATCAAACCGTTAACAATATTCCAATCACATTTTAAAATAACATTATCATGAGCTTTCCACTATACAAGTTGAATATTTATATACACCACTACGAACAGTATTTAGTAAACGAATACTTACACCATTTTGTTTGGCATTTGGTGATAATGGTTTGATTATAAGATGTTTTCCGCTACAGTATAGAATAGAATCATTCTCAGCTGACCAACAAACACAAAACACGGGCGTTGCTATAATATAAACATATTTTCAATAATAGACGTAAGACTATGTTGTCTTAATATCTAACCTGATTGAACTAAATTCGATCGAAGCATTCCAGATCTGGCCCAAATTCGAACTTGCCCATCTTCTCCACCTGTATAAAAAAATTATAAAGAAATATAATATATAAAGGAGAAGACGATGGGCAAATAAAACCTGTTGCAAATTGACTGCCATCTGGACTCCAACGAACACAAATTGTTGCACCTCGATGAGCATCGATAACTTTTTCAACACGTCCAGTTTTATTAACAAAGCAAAATTTTCCTATGAGAAAAAAATATGTTTATTTGATTGATCGCTTAAACGTTTTATTTACCATCACTCGTTCCCAATACAAATAAATCTGATCCTAGAGTTCTTTTTGTACCACCCGTACCAGCTCCTCCACTAGCACCTTTTGGTAGCCAATGCATATCCAACGGAAATAGTTCTGGTGGTAATTCAGCAATTTTGATAACTTCATTTTGAACAACATTATATTTATAAATGACATGATCTTCACCAACAGAGAATACGTCATCAGCTGTCATCCATCCAACACAACTAACAACTTCTGAATGTATATATGATGTTAAGAAATACAGCATCGTATCTTTTAATAAATTAGACTGCCGAGTTACTTTTGTCAGTCAGAAGCTTG
Source organism: Didymodactylos carnosus (assembly GCA_905250885.1). Classification (NCBI taxonomy): domain Eukaryota; kingdom Metazoa; phylum Rotifera; class Eurotatoria; order Philodinida; family Philodinidae; genus Didymodactylos; species Didymodactylos carnosus. Next base: position 8,495 of record CAJNOQ010000440.1, on the reverse strand, counting down.
AGCGCAGATCGAACAGTACGTAAAAGATATTAGGTGACATATGCTCTCTAAGTTCGTGACAAAAAAACACACTATACTATGTTTTCATTAGTTTTCCACTCGATCTGTCCTTGTAAATGTATTTTGACACAAGTACTTCGTTAGCGTAATTAAGCTAGTACTTGTGTCTTTTTTGAGGTAAATTTACTTGTAAGTACTTGTTTCGCTTGACAAGCACGTCTTAGGTAAAACTGAAACTGTTTTCACACAGTACTTCGTAGTATTATACAATTCGTAGTATAGTACAAGTATTGGAATTTTGGATAAGTACTTGCAAAAGTTCATGCAGGTAAGTAGTTCTGAAAGCACTTGTCAATGTTTTCAAGTACTTATAAAGTACTTCTCAAGTAATCGTGTACCTGAATAAAGTGCCTTTACTAGGGATATATTCTGAAAATCTATTTAACAAATTATTTTTAATAAAAGGATATGTCGAAGTGCCGGCGGAAATGTAAATTTTAATCGCATATTAATATTGTTAATCTAAAATACATGATATAGTATTCCATCATTTCAATGACAACGGTAATATACAAACTAGAATGTAATTGTGCTGCGCACTAGTTACGATGTCGACAGACACTGATAATATTAACAGAGACGGAAAGATCAATAAAAATTGAAATTTTTTTTATTCTTCTCAGTGATTTATAGTAATAATAAAGTTTTAATTAAAAAGTGGCGTTGGACAATCAACTCTTAAAAATATACAAAAAGTTTTTAAGTCCAAAAAACATTTTTCTTCCACTTACTGGAATTATGGTGCTCAATCTATCACATTTTTTAAGAAATGGATGCGCAATGGTCCATCTACAGTGCCCAAAGAACGTCATTCCGTTTTTAGAATATTTCTACTCTAGATCATGTTGCTCAGATTCTTTTGCAAAAAAAAGTGACTAAACAAAAAATAGAACAACAAAATCCCTGCAAGAACACAAAATGTCTGTCGACATACGTATAGAAGTTACGATAAGATGAAAAAACTGTTAGGATGTTGCTCTGCAGGAGATTCAAGTTATACATTTGAGTTTATAAATCGAAAATTTGCAGCCATTTTTACTGCCTAAAATAGCCGTTGCTTAGCCGTTTAACAGATACATGCTGCTTGCAGTAGTGAGTTGAAATTTTATTGGATTGCTAACAACCAATCATCGCGAGAATGAGAGCTTAACTTAACATCAAACGTAATAGCACGGCCTGCGGTAACTTCTGATAGACAGTTTTCTTTTAACTCTTTTCAACTATTTTAAGAATTCTTTCGAGTATTTTGCTCATATATAATCAAATCAGTACAGGTAGTTCAAATGTCTGCATCTATTTCGTCTCAGTTTTCAAACCGTACTCGCCATCTTCCATTCTATATTCTTCTGGAAAGAAAATGTTGCTTTGCTACAACTTTAGCGGATATAATTCTCTCTGAGTCGTTCTTTTCAAGTCCAATGCCTTGTTACGAAGTTATTAGCAGAGAGACAGCATGATGGATTCTTCGTGAGAATAGTTTTTATATTTATATATAATATTTATTATTGTTTAAGATTATCTAAAAACGACTATGTCTTCATCCAAAATGATATCATTCGATCGTTTATTAGATTCGTTACGATTAACTCCTCGTCATCGCTTAATCGCTTTTAGCGGTAACTTGTTTAATGTTAGTTGTTCTTTGAACGACATCGCTTATCCATTTTTCTTTTCTTAAGATATGTGGGCAGAGATATTTCTATGGTGCTTTATGACATCAATTATTATACATATCATTGCATCGATTATATCTGTCGTCGCACTGCGTGATCATAAAATTGGTCGATGGTATTCTATACTGATTATATTAGCGGGGATTATAACTCCTATTATTCCTTCTGCAATAACAAGTAAGAATACGTTGCACGAATCTTTATTAGCGTGTTTGCTACTGCTAAGGATTGTTTGAGAAGCCTAGTCATATTACGATATTTAACAGAAGATCTTCATAATAATAAGTCAAAGAGAGAAGCTTGTCGTTGAGAATAGAGAATAAAACAAGATTAATTGATGTCAAACGCAAGAGTGATTTCATTACTTTTGTACAACTCTATGGCAAAGATTTTTTCGTTTAAGAAAAAATATATCAATGAAATTCTTTCATCAGAAATGTATTTGATATTAAAGGATTTTTTTAATTAGGTGCATTATTGGCAGCAATATTTTATGCTGCATCAGTTGAAATGAAGCCATTATTTTGTTTTGTACTTGGTGTTGGACAAAGCACGGTTATTATATTATTCTCAATATTGCGTATCTTGGCTACGCTATGAAAATGGACAAAAATTTCGAGAGAAAAAACGAACGATATATCAATCTACGACCCTATTAGTATGTCTCTAATTATAAAGTAGCCAGATATTTATTTATATGTGACGACAATACGGCTTTTGTTGCCATTCTAGCTAAGAGACAGATGAGAGATGTATCGATAATTTATTATACTTTATGACAATGTTATATATTTCAACCTTCAATTTCAAATATGTTTATTTCAAAAACATAACGTTGGCATTATTCTCACACGATTTCTCAATTAGAATAATATTTTATTTGTATCACTGCACTTAAAATCAGATTTCGACACGTCACCGTCAAAGACGATCCTAGTATGTTTTAGATGTCCAAATGTGGCATAATGGCACACGTTATGTGGCAAATGTGGCACACGTTACGTACAATTTATTTTTATACATAAATAACTGTTTATTTTGTAGTATCTTTCAGTGATTATCAATTCTTAGTAATAGTAAATGACAACCAAGGTGACGAGAAAGTATGCGATGTAAGACGGCTCAATAGTAATGAATTTTGCATTTATATTTTGAATCATTGTTTCTACATTACGATTCATTTGTTATTTATTTGTACATTTACTGGTTAATTTTATACTTTGCGGACTTTTCTAATAATAAATGATAATATGTGTGAGTCCATTTTCTAAGTTTCGTCTTGTTTATCTCTAAAAGTAGACAAAGCTCATGGTAATTTCTTTCTTGGCATCTTCTACTTCTCATTCTTAAATTAGCCATAGTGCTTTTGTGGCGTCCTAGTGTTGTACAGAAGTATTTCCAAACCACCGTTTTTATATTGTGACTAATTTTCTATTTATTTGTATATTTTTTAACAACTTTCTGGTGCTTTTTTTCTTATTATTTTGGCAAACTGGTGATCTTTTGCTCTTCTAATTGTAAAAAGCTGGATTTTAGAGTTCAAAAAAAAAGATGGCGAACGCTTAAATAACGATCATAATATTAAAAAATATGTTCAGTTATAAATTTGAAAATTGTGAGACAACACAGTCTTACTAGTAAAATCTGAGCAGTACCAACACCGGCCTAGTGCACAAGAGCGTTTGGCATCATTGAAGACTGTTAAGTCTGATACACAAAATAACTGCAATAACTTGAACCATTATTGTGCTTGAGGTATCATCTTAGTTTATTATTTCACTCTTTGATGAACATCGTTAAATGTATTCATATATTCAAGTGGCAGTGCTTGTTGACCAGCATTACTGTAACTTTATCACATTACCCATTTAGAATTATATCAGACACAGCAACGTTATCCGCTTTGCTGCACTGCACTGTATATAATGTACTTCGTTAGAGACAATTTATTTGTAGAAATATCCGCCTTGAAACAGGGCCGTAGCCAGAAATTTGGTAAGGAGTGGGCATCTACAAAAATTTCAGTCTTCGAATATTATTAATCAGATATACAGTGTATAAATTGTAACAAAGGTCTAATTTTGTGAGAGACACATCTTGCAGAAGTTGTATGAAATTCAGTTTTTTTTATGCCCTTTAGTGTTTAAAACCCAAAAAATTTTGAAAGATTTCCAACAGTAGAAAAGTTTTTTAATCAAGTCAGAATCTTCCTGCTCCCTCTCAGTTTGTATGGTAGTGCCAACATGTGCTGCTAATAATACTTAACTGACCTTCTACAGAGACAGCCTGTGTTCTTGACAGGGCTTCCATTCATGAGTGAAAAAACGAAATCGTAACATGAGTTTTTTGAATCAATCATATATCTCCATTTTTGACAGTGATAAGGATGCGAGAGTCTACATTTCTAACAATGAAGAAATTATCATGTAGCATTCTAGTTTACTTTTGAAGTTAAACAAATGCTTTAACAGCCAGTGTGAATGCAATGAAACAATTTAATAGCAAAAAAGAGTTGTCTTCAGAATAATGGTATACATTTTTTTTATATACATAAATTAGTATGTTTTACAAGTAATTCATTGACCGTCTGTCCTGAATACTTTAACTATCTTTTATTCAAGTGATCCGTACAAAAGAACAAATAAATAAAAAAAAGAAAGAAACCACAAACTCAAGGTGATTGTGTGTAACGGTGAAAACGCTTTTTCGCTTGAATTTACTTTTTTATCTCAATTCCAATAATCAGTTGATTTAAAAAGAAATCAATGGGAGAACGGATAGTACTGCTTATTCTCAAATTTCTGTTATTGTTATTTCGTAAGAGTGGTTGTAATCAAACAGATACCACAACGACATTATCGTTGGACGATGCTACAACAGTAGTCGATAATTCCTCAGTCGATGCTGAATGGAAGGAATATAGCCAAGCAAGACAAAAACTAGAGTCCAATCCAACAAACGGACTGTTGAGATTAGTGTACGGGAAGCATCCGTGGGAAGGAAATCTACAGGTAAAGTGAAATGGATCTTTTCATGAATAAAAAAAGAACTTCTCTAGTCTCTTGACGAGAAGCAAACGAAAAAGTATTATGCTCACCTCTCTTGCAGTCAGAGGAAATGGCAAAATCTGTCTGAATATATAGGTCTATTACAATCGAAAATGGGGAGGTATTTGTCACGATCATTTTGATAATGTTGCTGCACAAATTGTTTGTCGCGAACTTGGATTTGCCGGTATCCAAAGATATACGCGTAATTCGCATTATGGCGATATGAAATGTAAGTTTTAGAGTAGCAGACATTATTAGTAATAGACGATCGAGATCTTTTCTGATCTTTAGTATCAATATGGCTAGACGACGTGAGTTGTAATGGTAACGAAAAAACGTTAACAAATTGTACACATAGACCATGGGGCGAACATGACTGTTCTCGACATCAAGCTGTTGGTATTGAATGTCTGCCGGTGTTTATAAAGAAAACAACATTAGCAATGGAAAACGGCAGCAATATTAGTACGACAGAACCAGATAAAACTGTAAGACTTCCCTTAATAATATACATATATACAGTTGAGAAAAATGTTTTCATTTATAGAAAAGATTTGGTATATCTAAAGACGCTATTCGTCTTCAAAATGGACGGATACCAAGCGAGGGCTATGTTCAAGTGAAATACGAAGGTGAAAAAGGACTTCTATGCGGAAATGGGTTCGGTATGTTAGAGGCGATGGTTGTATGTCGAACTCTTGGATTACAGTATGCGCGTAATCCACTTCAAGTATGCAGATAGGAACACACACAGACACTCTCTCCTAACAGCGGTTCTTTTTAAACTTTTATCTGTAGGATCCATTATTTGGTAGTACCACTGAAAAAGTTGTTGTAAGTGGTTTGCAATGCACTGGATACGAAGAGGAGCTGTCAAACTGTATTATTGACAACACATTATGGTGTCCTCATCATCAACGAATTGCCGGTGTTATGTGTACAGATCAGTTGCCAGATTTGTTTATCGATATTGATGTGTTAAAGCGTGATTTTTATCTAGAAGATCGCTATATGTTCTATATGCAGTGTGCAATGGAGGTATGACGACTTTTTAACATACTGTACCCATTGTAAATCATTTTATTTTTAACGTTTTAGGAAAATTGTGCTGCACCCAGTGCATTCGAAGTTCAAAAAACAGATCCTGGTAAGTGGATATCATTTTGTTACGAAAAACTAGTATATCAATGCAAATGTTCTATTTTTGTTAATCTGTGTTCAAGATTAATCAAATTATACTACTGAGGAAAACGATCTTAATGCTGGTTTATCTTTCACTCACTATTACATTTTAGCCAATGCCATTTCATTACTTCTTATTCTTTAAGACTGGCATTATCGTCATCGGCGATTGTTACGTTTTACTACGGCTATTTGGAATAATGGTACAGCCGACTTTCTTCCTGTGTTACCAAAGACAACTTGGATATGGCATCTTTGTCATGCGTACGTGTTCCAAAAGAGTATAGGTATCAATATTTATCCAAAATTTCTATTTTTTTCTGTGCCATCAACATAAATGTTCTACAATTTTTAGACATTATCATAGTATGGAAGTGTTTGCAAATTATTTCATCTACGATTCAAAAGGACGAAAGATAGTCGAAGGACATAAAGCAAGCTTTTGTTTAGAAGACGCTAATTGTAAAAAAGGAAAACAACAAAAATATTTCTGTAGAAACTTTGGAGATCAAGGTTAGGTTAAAGAAAGTGATTTTTTTTTCAGTTATCATATGCTAGTTATCGTGTAGGAATATCACCAGGATGCGTTGATACCTATTTTCATGATGTCGATTGTCAATGGATTGATATAACAGATTTGCAACCGGGAACATATCGTTTTCAAGTAAGCCACACTCATTCGAATCTTATCGTAAAAAAACATTTGTACTGTTTAGATATCAATTAATCCAGATTATAAAGTCGCTGAAATAACCTATGAAAATAATGTTGTTGCGTGCAGCCTGTATTATTTTGTAACAGGAGCATCGCTAAGAGACTGTCAGTTCCAGAAATCATGGTAATAAATTCTGACAGTTCAATACTGTACTTATTCTTAATTTAATCAAATCACGTGATATTTAGAGATTATAATAAGATGAGCTTATATCGTTTTATAATATCATTTTGTGTAGATGTAGGCATGCACTTGTAGATCTGCACTCGAGTTAAATGATGAACACTTTGTTTTTTTCTAATAAAGCAATAAATTTTTGAATATCAAGAACGATTATATTGTTTATCTACCTTTAACAAAACGACGTTCAAAGTATCAACAGTGGAAAATATTTTCTTCCTTATTACAAAAATATTTCAAGATATATGGATACGAAATTATTACGCCTATTGAGCTTAACAGATTTCAAATTTGACAGTCAAATAAAGATGATAAACTTCTGAGGACGTGGACGTATCCTATTCTAGACTGCTATTATTCTTTCACAGTAAAATTTAATGACTAAACATGTTTAATCACCATATAAAACAGGATAAATATACTCCTTAAACAGCAATAAACGTTTGATTTCACTGCAGTTATGTAACATAATTGAATCAGCAAATAGATTACTAATCTTCGTTGGCAGTCACCGCCAAATAAAAAGAATAGCCTTACATATTGTTTAAATATCGTCAGATACGAAAGGGCTTTAAAGCTATAATTCTATTATTTTGTATCTCAGAGTTTGAAGCATCGTTTTGTGGAAAACTAAAGTTTATAATCACCGTTTCTGAAGATGATATATTTACAGTTTGTGGAAAACCAGATTACCAAACAAAATGCACATTCATATCTCTCCCAATGTGGCTTGATCATCTAAACCATCCTACGCACATACACACAGATCAGACCTCTCCGTGTGTCATGGTTTAGGCGTGAAAAGGTTGATAGTCCAAAAGCTAGAATTAGGCGACTTCGCATAACCGCGGAAATGAATGAAAACAGGTTCTTGATCAGTCTGGCATAAAACGAAAACTCGTACTTTGCTCATATTTCAATCACATCAGTTGAAACGTTCGCAAACTACTCTGTTGTATCTAATTTGTTGACATGAGTAGACAACTGAGAGTGTATTTTCTTATCATTGAGTTTTTCCTCGAATGGTCTTAAGAAAAAAATTAAATCTAGGGTTCTATCGATGCTCTGAGTTCAATCTACTTATGTGATCATATTTTGAGCGTTCCAAGTAATTTGATCACTATCTTCAGCGATGGTGGTCAAACTTTGGTTTTCTGTAGAAAGATGCGTCACACTCCGACAAAGAAAATGGCAGAACTAAAGCTCTTCCCTTTTTCCTACCAAAACGATAGTTGAATAGTTAAATATCCCATACTATTCTCTTTCCCAATTGAAATTAATTCATGTCTTTAGATATTTTGTAGGTTATCCGGTTATCCGTCGTATATGTTCAGCAATGATTACATAATGAAAGAACATCAAATACTCGATTTAAATAGAGCAGAATATTTTCGCAATATTCTAACCATTGAAACATATTACAATCAAAAAATGGTTAGAAATTTTCGTTTAATAAGAGATAAGGAAAAATGGACGGCATCACCGATGAAAGTGAATGCCTATTATAGTTTCATACAAAACGATGTTACATTTCCAATTGCTATATTACAAAAACCAATTTATTATGAATATGTACCCAATTTTATCAATTATGCATCACTTGGTATGTTTCCTTCAGCGCTTGTATGGTGAAAT
>CAJNOQ010000439.1:0-50637 GCA_905250885.1 Didymodactylos carnosus | reverse complement strand
AATCGCAATTAATTGATGATTTTCGTGATTAATCGCGATGGTTGACAAAGTCATCGATTAATCGCGATGCACGAAAAAATTATCACTTAATCGCGATTAAATGACCATTTTTTCCCGAATCGCGATTAAGCGTCGATTTTTTCAACCATCGCGATTAATCGACAAAAATGAAGCGATTTTCAGCACATGGGTAGGACTAGTACAGCTCGAGCTCCTGATGACGTATATCACGTTTAAAAGATTTTGAAACAACGGCATCGTAGCCTTCCAGACCTGTAGAAATGCCATTTACCAGAAGAACAGATCTTTTCGGGGCACTGCCATCACTTTTTAGCGAAAGATTTTCATGAGCTGGTACCATCAAATTACGATCTCTATGTGCAGCGCTGCAAGATCCCTAACGGACAAAAAGTTCCAAAATGTTTAGCAATTTTTTCGAAAAGTAGGCCTTTTTTTTAAACCATACTTCTCTCATAAACTCATGTCAACGCACGACAACAAGATACGCATTCGAGGCATCTTTTCAAGCTCTATCCGATGAAGTGGTTCCCTAATGTTAGAAAAAAACAACTCTTAAAAGCGATTTTTCCGGTTTTACAAAGTCTGAGTACGTGCTCCAGCATTCCACGGGATTGCAGGAAGTAGAATAACATAAGTTTCGCATGTACTTGACGTGGGCCTTAGAGAAACAGGTTTTTGCCTTTGCCCACAGTCAGAAAAAGTGTTTTCCCACCAAAATACCACAGGGTTTTCGTCTATTTCAAAAGTGCTTGAGCAAAGGCAAAAAACTATTTTTATAATAAATCTAATATATGCAAATTCTAATACTAAAGATTTCAAACTTTTTTTTACAATATCGGCCGTTATAAAGCAGAGATAAAGTGTGGCAAATAACGGCATTTCTTCTGTAAGAGGACCTCTTACAGAAAATAAGAGATAGATCTTTTAGTGACGGTAAACTTAAAGGTACATATCGGTTGCTGCAGTCAATGTGAAAATACAAGCGGTCTCGCTAAATCCTTGGTGCGAGCGCGGACCGAAGGGAGGCTTCAGCAATATCTAGAGTACCTGAGGAATGACTAACATCTCTTACAAGTTTTCAATCAGTTTCTGAGCTGATCTGAGTGAAAAATGATGAGCGGCCATAGTTAAGCTGCATCTGGAAATCTCTATAAGGTTTTCAGAAAACCTTTTGAGTACTCTACAAAAGTAGAGATAAAAGCAGCGACGATAAAGAAAACCTCTCTATTGCAGCAAAATTTGGGTCTTCCGCTTGAAGTTGGTTAGAATCTTGACCAATGCTGGATATTCTTTTTCAGCCAAAAGCAAATGAAAATGAAACCGGATGATATCTTGTATATATTCAGACAAATGAATTGTTTTTCGGCCCGCTCATTCCTTCTTCTGTGTATAAAGAGAAACCGGAATTTTGGTTCTGATGAAACAAATATTGGACGGTGTTTGACGTACACGAGATAATTGTTGCTCTTCGTGAAAAAACACCATTTCCTTCTTTAATTTTTTCATCAATCCATGAGATATACTAAGCATTGCTTGTAGTAGTTGATTAATATTGAATAGGGGTATGGAAGGTCCAGATTTTTCATTCTCAACGGAGGTGATCACATGAAACATAAGCTGTTTCACGGTTTGGCCAAATGTTACGGCATTTCATTTTTTCGTCTTCTGTGCCCCTTATCTCGACAAGGAAGCAATGTTTATCAATGAAATTTATACCAATGATGGATATTAAGGAGTTCTACTACCAAAAACAATTTGAGCTTGATTGATCAACTGGATCAAAAGTTAAAGTCAAAATAGAGGCCGTTACAGAATTTCAAAAAATGCAAGTTTTTTTAGGAGTATTCCAGTAAAATGTAAATTATTCAACCTCAAATTAATTTTAAAATGATCGCTTAATTACGAAATTAAAGCTCACAATTTGGGCTATCATCAGAAACACACTTTTGGAAAACCGATAAATTAGGAACAATTCGTTTCGATCTGCGTAATTTTTTTACTACATAAGCTTTATTTCTCCCACTGCTATCTAAATATATGTAGAACATATGCTTCGTATAGCATTATTCCATCGAAAAAATTTGTTAAATTCTATGTAGTAAAAAACGTATGCAGATCGAAACGAATTGTTCCAAATTTATCGGTTTTCCAAAAGTGTGTTTCTTGGTTTTCCGATAATGTAGAAAATTCGATACTCCAGGTCGGAGAAGACGAGCTCGAAACCTTCATAAACTTTCCTGATTCGTTTTTATAAAGGTATTGTGACTATATTTTTGGTCTGCAAACTAATGTTTTTATCTTCGCACTATTGTTTACCTTTGTTCTTGTTATTCACTCATCTCATGTAACTTTTCTAACTCACATAACTTCAATGATATCATTTTCTGTTTTTTTCTTCGTTTTTTGTTGTTGTTGTTGTCTTTATGATGGCTGTCCGGATAGGCCAGATGAACAAAAATAAAGCTAATTATCATCATCAACTTTTCTACATCTTGATTATGAAGAAAACGGTAACTGATGACCGGTTCTAGGTACTTCGTATTTTCGTATCTTTCTATGAGGATATATGTCTCATTTTTTCATGTTGTTTTCAGTCTCTTGTTTTCATTTTTTGTCGTTGTTAATGTTATTTTGAATAAAATCAAGTGGATCTATTAAAAGTTGTAATGCCTAAAGATCAGAAATTTTTGAAAGAGCCGAACGGTCCATCAGATGAGAAGGCTCGAATTTTTGTTAACTTGAGCAAAGCTTAAAAATACATCATTAGACGCAGTTTTTCACGGTGATTACAAATCTGTACTCAAAAACAAATGAAAGTACTACTACTACTAATAATAATATAATAATATCCATCATTGGTATAAATTTCATTGATAAACATTGCTTCCTTGTCGAGATAAGGGGCACAGAAGACGAAAAAATGAAATGCCGTAACATTTGGCCAAACCGTGAAACAGCTTATGTTTCATGTGATCACCTCCGTTGAGAATGAAAAATCTGGACCTTCCATACCCCTATTCAATATTAATCAACTACTACAAGCAATGCTTAGTATATCTCATGGATTGATGAAAAAATTAAAGAAGGAAATGGTGTTTTTTCACGAAGAGCAACAATTATCTCGTGTACGTCAAACACCGTCCAATATTTGTTTCATCAGAACCAAAATTCCGGTTTCTCTTTATACACAGAAGAAGAAGAATTTTAGTGTCAAATATTAAGATTATTTTTTCATAGAAACAAACCTCAAAAACACAGGTCCATTGAATTCAACACGTTTTATAACAAAACGGCCGTAATTATTTCAGAAAGCTGGATTAATTAGCTGACAACGGCACTAAATTTATTGACACGACGTAATATCGACAAATAGTAGCGAGGAAAAAAGGTCGATGTGGTTAGATGAAGAAGGACAAGGCGTCTTCATAACAATGAAGGAATGATTTTGTGAAATGGGTTAATGAAGTAGCCATGTCTCTTCATCCAGAACATGATAAATATATCATAACCACCACTCGTGACGTTTTTCAATCGTTCATTTTTCTAGGTAATTCGGCTAAATCTGCATTATAATGAATAATGCTACTTGGCACAATGAATTAACCGACGCGACAAAACTGTCGAAAAGGGCCGGGAAAAAAGGACAAATTGCTGATTGATTGTAGCATCTAAAGTTAAATTTGATGACTATCATACAAAAACGGAGTTAACTGAGTTACCATTTAATAATGCTTCAAAAAAAATTTATAAAACGGACGAAGCAGCGCAAAGACATGGTGTTCAAGTTTTACGTTTTGTCGATTAAGCATTGTGTTCTAGATTCAATAGAATTGACATGGACCAGTTTAAATAATTGTATCAGACAGCGAAATGCTGGGTTTGCTTTAAATGATGTTCATCGGTTATCGGAAGATTGGCTTTCTGCCTGTGATACTACAGCTGCGTAAAACACGAAGAAGCATTTAGAAAAGCAAACATTTTGGTAGAAGAAATTGAAGAAGAGATTGTTAATGATGATTTCAGTGGATCAGACTCAGATGAAGATGATTAAAAACTTTTCGGCACATATTCATCTTGCTCTAGCATTATTTTACTCTTTTTTAGTTTGTGCATGTGAAATAATTATAATAAGAAGTGTCTAGTGCCATGTTGATGCATCCTATTGCTGAGTTTCTATAATCAACAAAAATATATTAGTAACGACAAGAAAACATTGCCGCGAGATTCAGCATGGTAGAAAACCTATGTTTTCATTTATTTTCAAGGTTCCCAGCCATACAAAAATGGATGTCCCAGAGCTCGCAGGAAAACCTGTTTCATACGGGAACGGCAAATGGGTGATCTCCAACTGGCGTGGATCGATAGAGGACGCCCGATGATTCAAGTCAAGTGCTCGACATGTAAAATCCGTCTTTTAGGGGGGTTCCTTCGATCCATTCTTTCAAAAACTGATAAGGTATACTACCTGTAGGTGGTATTTAGGACGCGACTTTTTCATAGATTCATTGCATCTGATTTTGGCGACATAACAGCGAAAACCCCCCCGTCACTATCGCATTTCGTTCAAATGTTATTTAGAAAATAATCATATCCATTCTATTTTGCTGTGAGCAATACATTGCGAAATGTAAGCTAGAGATTTCTGCCAAGAGTGCTAATCAAACTTGAATTTTTAATTTAAAGGATAATTTTCATACAGGTATATTTGTTGTACTTGTTGATATTATGATGTTGGCTTACAGCTGTCGCAGAGATCTGAATTTTAGTTGTTTGTTGATTGTGTCAGATCTATGTGCAGTAGTACTATTTTACTTATCCAAATGTTATTAAGAATGTACACAAGATGAGATATTATAAACTATGAAAGTTATCTGGTCGAATGTCTCATTGTTTTTCTTAATAAGAGGGAAACAACGCTGTATGACAAGTAATTATATTCACCTACATTTTAGTACATTTCTTACTGCATCAAATAAAGCAAAATAAAACGTGAACAACTCTTGCTTTCCATAATCTACAATTTGCATTTCTCAAGGATGAGATTATATCTTTAGGAGAGCCTCTCACTACTAGAACACTTGTGATGGTTTATTCTTGCTGACAACTAAATCATGCATTTTTCCATTACTATTTGAAGAATGCGACGTGAACTAAAAGTTGTCTAATGTTCTAATCTTCGACACATATGCGTATACTTTTTATATGTATGGTATTATTACTACGTTGTTTTTGTTCTTCTTGAAAGATAATATATTGATTGTAAATTATATTTTTTCCTTTCTTTTTCTCATCAAGGTCTACATGTACACTTGATCATAAATCCAAGATCATTAGTCTTTGAAAAAGACGTAGTTCTAATAGAAGAAGAACAACAACAACAAAACTGTCTGTTGTTTTAACATGAACGAATATGAAAGAAACAGTATAAATGAGATCTCTCTATACTGAATATATGTCTGATACATGAATCGATAGATGTAGAGAGAAAGAATAAACAAATGACGTACACAAAAAGATGATGATAGAAGGAAGGATTTGTGTAACTGAAAGATCTGACACAAGAGAAATCCTCTAGTTGTATATTTAATCATCAAATTCAGCTATATGCTAGGTATAATGGATCCACGTCGTTTTACTCTAACGCAAATTGCTTCAGAAGCTTGGGATAGTAAAGTCGTCGAATATGATGAAGACGATGAGACGGCGACAAGTGGTGCAGGAAGCTTTACACAAAGACGAAGAAGAGCTCGAGTGAGTAGAAAATAATTGAACGTGTATTTCTTCACAATGATATTCTTAGATAATTTCCATTTCATGGAAGTCATCTGTTGGCACATCACTTATTCAAGATGTGTCTCGCATACTACTGTCAAGATTTAAAGCCGAGTATAATCGGGAGACAGTAAGAAAATCGAAAGAGTAGAGAAGAGGCAAGAAAATTTTAAAATAGAAGTAAAAGACGCAAAAACAGGAGATTCTCTTGGTAAGAAGGTCAGAAAGAGATAGACTATGTGTATTTGATTGAAGAATCGTTTGTCATCGTGTATAAGCAAGTGGGACCACTGTACAGTCATTATTAATCCGCCTAAAATGTCTTTAATAAGCACGAAAGACGCTCTCTCTTGTCCAGTAGTTACGATTGAAAATATGGGAGTTGAAAATCAACGTCCTCTTAAAGGTGAATGTTTCTACTTACGATAAATTAGTCTGCATCTTTTTTATGCAAAATCCAAGATAGAGTATTGTGGGTGTGTTCAGTTTGAAAATGAAGCAGAATAGTTCTTTCAAGATAAATTTCTTAATTATATATTCTCGAATATATCTGAATGTCCGCTACTTTTACAGTTTAGGACAGCATTGGAAGATTTTTGTTGTTATGAGTGGCGAACCACCATATTTATCTCTTTCAGGTTTTTCGTCATAAAACACTTAACATGATCATAAACTGTTTTACTAAAGCATGCCTCGTTCAATGTTTCACTAGTGGCGGCATCAGGGTATTTATTTCTGATCAATAAGCGTTATCCCAAAGTCTTAAACGTTGTCAGAACAAACGTGATCCAAATATGTTTAAGTGGGTTGAGCCCATCTATTGGGTACGTCACTATGTCACAGTGGGTATCGAGGCGGATATTTGGTGAAAAATTGAAAGTGAGCTTTTTCAAGATTTAAATAGTGTCACATATACTTCGATCTACGGGCCATCTAATAGCGTAAAATTTTTTGTTCCAAGTGCTCTGTTTTAGGAAAAATGTGTGGTACCTAAATACTAGCAGTCTCGGAGAAAAAACATTTTTTTATGTCATTAAGGCAAATTATATTTGTAAACAGTACCTATTCTGAATCTAGCTAGACACACTCAGCTATCTATCGAGTTTAACCAAGGTTTTTTGGAAAACCTTGGTTTTTATAGTAAAATCTATTTTTCTCAACTCAAAAACACTGTTATTGAAAACTAATGACATATTTAAAATCAGCGCATAAAACTACGTCGAAGGTGTATAATTTTGGTAGTTTTACAAATAAAAACATTTTTGGTAAAAATTTAGAGCCCGTGCCCTCTCATCGATTTTTCATCGAAAAAAAACGTTTTTTCTTTTTAACTATATTAATATTTGAGACATAATTAAGCAATATTATGTTTAATTGTTTTTTAAGTAAAAAATACCACATGTCCGCCAATCTTGCAAGATCCTACAGATTCTATTGAAGGATTGCAGTAGGATTTTATCTGATTTTCTGCTGGCTTATCCCACTAGTTTTATTGTTTTTATTTGTTTAATTATTCTCTGATCTTAGCTGACTAGTATCAGTGATTCTGAGCTGGGATCAGCCCAAGACTTGTGAATACTGGCTCACACGTCGAACAGTAGCGAGTTTTGATGGCTCACAGTGTCCGGTGCGAAAATTGAGCTTAAAAGAATTTTTTGTTTTCTACAATAGAGTTGTACTTATATTAGAGTTACTGCAAAACACGTTGGTGATTGTGTTCTCGTATAGAAAAGAAAAGAAAATATATACAGAACGAAAAAATAGGAATTCTGCAAAATCCTACACAAAATCTTACCATGGAAATGCATAAGATTCCTGTTATAGGAATCCTGTAGGATTTTTCTACCGTCCTATATCAAGAATCCTACAGACTACGGAATTTCTGCCGTAGGTTTTTGTATGACCCTACAGTAGAAATCTTATGAAATCCTATTATCAGTAGGATTCTATAGGATTATTTGACCTAAGATGCGGGAAAAACAATGATACCATTAGTATTTTCCATTTTTCTTATATCTCTTAGATCTCCTGGATCTTATTCTTTTTCCAAGAAATTCGCTATATCAAAATCTATAAAGAGTTTGATCAAAATGTTTGATGGTTAAAACATGACAGAAAAAGTCTGGCAGAACACCAACAAGTCAACTTAAATTTATTCTAGAAAAAGTCTGAAGTTCTTTCAGCCATTTTACGTTCATCAAAATGAATCGGAGTAACATTTTTCTGTACTTTCAAGTGCACTCTTTCTTGTTGTACACTCTTTTGTAGAAAAAAATCCTTTGAATAAAGTTAGTGAATTATAAAGCTTATTCATCATACATGGTTAAAAAATCATTTTTCTGATATCGTTTGTTCTTCAATCACTAGTGAAAACTTTTCATTTAAATTTGACTACATGGTATATAATAGAGGAATCATTTCTGTCGAAAATAAAAAGAATATGTGCTCGAAATATAAAGTTTTGATCGGCTTATATACGTTTTACTGGAAGCACTAAGAAACTTGTTTCACGTGAAAAGATAAGCCTTTTAAAGACTACAATACGGTTGATGAATCTGTTTGATATCTTATGCGTTGATATCTTATTTTTGTTTTGAAAAAAATCGAAAAAATTCATAGTCGTCCAAACAGCGAATTATCATTTTATTAAAGCCAAATATGGTTAATTGCATACTAAATTACTTCATTAGTTCAATTATCAATCAGTGTCAGCACAAGGCTGTTTCTGCGGTAGCAACTGATAATTTTTTGAGTTGTAAGAATCATATGATATGACACGTAGTGATGTCTGTCACTCTGGCAATTTTTGGCAATTACTGTTTTTTTCTTTTCTTCGCCTGTGATTCACTTATTGATCGAA
Source organism: Didymodactylos carnosus (assembly GCA_905250885.1). Taxonomy (NCBI): domain Eukaryota; kingdom Metazoa; phylum Rotifera; class Eurotatoria; order Philodinida; family Philodinidae; genus Didymodactylos; species Didymodactylos carnosus. The sequence continues at coordinate 41,984 of CAJNOQ010000439.1, read as the reverse complement.
ATTCTGCATAAACTCTATACACAGGCATAAAACGTACTATGGATCAAATTCGGTTGTTCATAGAAACAGGGAGACTCATTTCCTGTATGATTTCATCTTCTAATTAATCGGGTCAGCAGTGAACCTAGAATTTGGCATAAAATAACGAAACAAAACACTAAAAGATTATATATGACATACAGAGTGAATATTAGAAATGTATGCTGAAAGTGTTGACGCTGATATGACAGTGACATTCAAAATTTTTGACAATATAACCCGAATCTAACTTGATCAGACCAAGAATGACTATATCATAGATCATCATTTTTTGAGATTAACGCTTGCTGGAATACTTAACATTAAATTAGCTAATATTGTGAATGTTTCAGAGTAGCTAACTGCCAGTAGGCTACAGGTCAAGGAGTACTGATACGAACCTGATGCTGCTGGTTGGTATAGGTTGCTTTGTCAATGTGACATTATATTTTTGTGAACTAAAAGAGCTAGACAGCTTATAATATCACAATATATAATATTATATACATATATAGATATAGTGTACACACTATGTGTATAAAATATGACAAAACTTTAGTGAATATGATGTACTATTGAAAGGAATACTCAACAATATTTACAGATGGTAGATTATGCTCAGCATATAGATAACATCATTGTATCGTCTTTAATTGAAAGTAGTAGTGCATCAGTGAAAGTGTTCTTTTTCTCATCTTGTACTTTTCTCCTCCACAGCTGGTATTTTAATCGAAATACCAAAAAAAAGATTAATTGTTCTATTTTCTCAAGTAACAGAAAGTGTAACTTCTTTGAAAATATAATTTTTCGAGCCATACAATTTCCATAAACTATACGAGTGCATCATTTAGACTTTTATACAACATTATTATGAGGAAAATATATGTCCCAAAAGAACGATGTGTGTGTTTTTTTTCTTTTGCATATTAACTAGATCGTGACAAAAAAATGAAAGCCCATTAGTATAACAATAATAGTGATAAAAATACATAAAAAATGAAAAGATAATAGAGCTTTCGTGCCTATTAAAGACATTCTGATGATAGTTGTTGGTATACACTGTTAATGAGACTGCACGTTGTTATTTCATAATGAAAGAAATTTATGTCGACGTTCTTGAAATTTTTGAATGCTCAAAAAACGGCAAAGTTTCATGCCACAACGTGGAGGAGTACAGGTGAGACAATAGGACCATGAGATGATAAATAGTATAGTCGTGAGAATAATCTATCATGTCTATTAGCTAATTATCAAAAGTGACACTTCATGCGGTAATCGCAATAGTGCTTGTCAACAGTTTTTTGTTTTTTTTATGAAGAAAGAAACGAGTTGTTAATGTGAAAACTGTACATTTTGTACACGCATCATATTCATTGATAAAGTGTTAAAAGTATTTATTGCTGTTGTTGTTGTCGCATAAAAGAGCTAACTTATCATTAGTTGTATGATGGAACAACGTCGTACTCAAATAACTGCATATGGAAAAGTATAAAGTATATTTTTTATTTTAACAATAAAATGTTTTGTTTGTGTTTAGCGTGATCTTAATTCATTGCCAGAAAAAGTATTACTTTATATATTTTCGTTTTTACCGCATCAAGAATTAATTCGGTGTGCACGTGTATGTCGTTTTTGGAGACAATTAACTCAAAACTCTAAATTATGGAAAACTGTGTTTCTACGTCCAGAATATAATGGATTACATGTGAAAAATATTGATCAATTTTTAACATTGGTTGGCCATCGTTTTTCATTGTCTCTACAATACATTGAATTACCAATGGAATTGATAACGGCTGATGTTCTACACGAATTGGCTAATCGATGTCCAAATTTAAAATATATGACATTAGATTTTTCAACTGCCATGCAATTACATGATTTCAATGATCTCAATGCATTTCCATGTAATTTAAAAATGTTATGCATTTGTCTATCAGAAGTGATTTTCTTAGAAGGTTTTATGAGACGAATTTACACATTTTTATCGTCATTGGAAATACTTCATGTTATTGGTGCGTTCATGAGGGTAGATTTAGGGGTCACATATATCTAATGTATTTTAATGTAGGAACAATTGAAAAATCAAATGAATTGGAGGAAGAAGTATACGAAACGATTAATATAAGTAAAATAAAAGCTCATACACCAAATTTACGTGTAAGTTTCGAAAGCAATTATTTTTGTTTCTATGGAACTATTTCTGTTTTCTTCTATTTTGAGGTAATCAATTTTTATGGAATTTACTTTGTCGATGATAATCATATTGAAATAATAGCATCCGGTTGTATACATCTTGAATGTTTAGCGTTAAATTTTTGTACAAGAGTGAAAGGAACAAGCTTCAAGAACCTATTACTACGATGTAAAAAAATGCAATGTCTTCTTTTACAGAACACAGGTAAATCTAACATTGAGATTATATTAATTTCAACGCCTATACTTTTAACACATAGATAAGATATTTTCTCTTTTATAAAGACTGTTTGTTCTGTTAATTATTGGAAAAAAACGCAAGTAAATTTAATAAATTACTGTTTAAGGTATCGAAGATAATGGTATATTATCGGCTGAATGGGAATCATCATACATCAATGAACTTGATATATCATCAACAGAACTAACACAACAATGTTTATTAGATTTATTTTCTCGTTTACCAAAATTGACTTATTTAGCTGTGCCAAATTGTGATGGTTTTACGGACAAAGTTTGTATATTTATATACCATCTGTAATATTTATAATATACTGGGTGGCCCAGAAACAACTTACTCTCACTGTATTTATTGACTTTCTTGTGTATAAATATAATTGAACTTTTTACCATCAGTTTAGTCGAGTAGAGCAAAGATTTCTGGACAAAATGAGACGTCTCTGAGGTCTCTAAGAACTTTTCTCATGAAACACCATTCAGTTTACGGAAGGTCCCATACCACCAAATTAATCGGAAAACAAGAATACGCTCTTACGGCCTTCCGTAAACTGAATGCTGTTTCTTGAGAAAAGTTCTTAGAGACCTCGGAGACGTCTCATTTTGTCCAAAAATCTTTGCTCTACTCGACTAAACTGATGGTAAAAAGTTCAATTATATTTATACACAAGAAAGCCAATAAATACAGAGAGAGTAAGTTTTTTTTGGGCCATCTTGTACAAAGTAATTGTACTATAGGTATTAGAACTATTGATTGATCAAGGAAAATTATCGAATGCACGTGCTATTGATTTAAGCAATACAGTGAATTTAAATTTTGAAGTCGTTTTTACTTTATTAAAACGTCATGGAAGACATCTTCAAGGAATTTGTTATGCAGGAAATCCAAAAGTAACCGAACAATTTTGGACCAATACAATTAAACATATGAAAAATATAAAGTAATTTTATTCTTTTCATTTCATTATTTTTCTTCTGAAAAACCTAGTCAAAGTTCTATTTATAAATAGTAAATTCACATATTATTTTATTTTATTTTAGAATAATGGTTATGGGTACGGCAAATGGATGGTTTAAAAAAATTTCGACAAGAATTCATGTCGATCAAATATTGGAAGCATGTGCAATTGATTGTCAAAAATTAGAACGTTTGGAAATTCAATGGGATGAAGAAACATTAAGATGGAATGAAAATAGTAGTAAATTTATTGATCATATTAGGTATATAATGAAAATTAAAGAATTAAAGATACAATATTTTATTATATATTTATTTTAGAATTCGTTGTACAAAATTACAATCATTGGTTTTGTCTGATGGTGAATATTATGAAGTTGTTAAATCAAATTTTGAACGAGCTGATCGAAATCGTGTTGTAAGAACAACTACAGCATATCAAACATCAATTGTTAGTCTACTTCATTACTATAATGAATTACGATTTAACTAAAATAGAAATAAAATATTAATTGAACTCTTTAAAATTAGATCTAGTTTTAATAATCGTTACTTTTATTTAACGAAACCTTAAAATAATATTAGTCATAGATCTGATTCGTCGAGTCCGTAATTTATCTATTGATTATTACTTATCGTTGTGTTTATTATTTCTACTATGAATATTTTTTGTACTTCATCTATGATGTTATGCAAAGAAGTCAGTCTTACTGAATTAGACCATCAAAATACGTAAAGAAATCTTTCCTTCTTTCAGATAAAATGAAGAGTAAGAGATAAATACATACCTTGCATTATAGTTTTACTGTGGTTCTCCTCTCTTACGGATTAAAACAAAACTGACTTCTTTGGAGTCTGTACACAAACGACATCCACTTATTAGAGGAGATTATTGAAAAAATGATATCGGACGAGAGGTACCATGGACAATAATGTGGACATTTCGCTCAAAAATGAACGTTTGCAGTTTTTCATTTCAAATAGTGGATGATAATCTCCAAACTGTTGGCTATCTTTTCTAACAAAATTTTTGGTTTGAGTTATATAGTATCAGCTAGTAAACATGACCATAAAAGCAACATATATGATAAACTTTTGAGCATGTTAAAGAATAATTTGGTTTAAAGGCGATTCTATGTATAAATCTCTTAATTACGATTGTTTGTTTTCTGAAAAAAATTACGCTGTTTGAGCCTAAGATGTTAGAAAAAATTCGTGTTTTCCACGCTAACAAAATATTTCAAAAACGGTTCTCTTAGTCTTTTCCACCTTTCTAACAGAGCTCAACCTTTTCAAAAATCTTCTTCGAGCTATACTACACATACAAGATTAGCATAGTAATGCATATTTGTTCCTGGACTACAATGGATTCCTAAACATCCATCTTGTCATTAAAGTAGACATTATGCAGTATGAGGAGCTAAATTGAGCTAAAAATATATCTTTTTAAACAAAAAACAAATCCAATATCTGCGTGATCTGTCAGAATTGCCCAAGTTCGCCTCAGATGACATCAACTTTTTACCATTAAAAATATTTCAAAAGAAAAGTTTTCTTACTACAAGGTTTTCAACAAAATTTAACGAATATGTTGCTCTAGATAGCATCAACTGCTGGGAACTTGAGCAATCGTAATTATGTGCATGTGACTGTTTTTAGAGTGTTTTAGATCAAAAGACTACTCCAGTAATTTATATCAGAAAAAATAAAAATAAAAAGAACAAACATACAGTGGTTAGAGAAGAAGCTTTAGCTCATTATTTCTTAGTGAAAAAAAATATAATTCTTTTTCTTTTGTAGCATTGGGGAGCTGAGGTTGCAGAAGCTGACTCAAAGAGAGAAGAAGGTTCAAACAAGCAAAAAAGTGGTTCACGTCATTTTTGTAAAGCTACTTTACTCGTAGCCGATAGATATCGACTGAATATTAGAGAAAATAATGAAAGAGACGATTTGTAATAACATCAACTTTTTCCTTGTTGTTTACCGTTACTAAATCCAACCATTTAATATTGATACAACTTTTTATTATTTTTTTTTCTATAAATTAATTTAACAACGGTATATGTACAAAAAGATTTGACATTTAACATGAGATATTAAAACAAACTATTCTTAAAAAGACTAACAACTAATGTTCTAAGATTTATCTGCATCGAATTTAACGACACTTCCCGTTGGTGTATCAATTATAGTTGCTAAATTAGAGCCGATTAAATCATTCAAATGATAATCAAATCCAAATAGACATTGTTTTTTCATATCACGTTCTTTTAATTCATTCAACGGTATCTCGCGATATTTTCTCATTCGCAACGTATGAAGTAACATTCGTCTTCCCCTCTTAACAACTGATATAAATTTGGCAATATTCGGTACTGAAAACCAAAAGTGATCAATATCTCTAACTAATAAAACACCTAATTGAATTAACAATTGAATATCGGACTTTTTTAAATCATATTTTTCGTCTAATAAATCTCGATCAATTGATAAACGAAAGCAATTTGGTAAAAGTTCACTGAGAAATTTCTTTGTCACTTGTTTTAATTCAAATGTTGATAAAGATAGTTGTTCAAATTGTGCTTCAATGAGTAGACGATAATCATCGGTGAACATAATAATATCACCCAAATCACTATGAAATAAACGAATTGTATTTAGTTCAAATAATTTCTGAATATCACGATCAACATTTGTACGTGATGATACAAGATTATATAACTGATGTTTAAAATATAGTGGAGGTATACGATGAGTAATAAATGCAGCTTTTGATTGATCAATAAGATGAGTTAAAGCAATATAGGTGTCCGAACGAAGAACAGAATTGTCAACTTTTGCTGTTATTACAGTATCTAACTCAGTTGAAGATTTACTACGTTTCGATGATTGAAGTAAAGACGAATACGTCCGTTTCATGTCAAATCTGAAAATAAACAAACTAGAATAATAAACTCCGACTCACTGAGAATTGCATACAGCCATTGGATCACTCTTGATACATTTTAAATAGCAAACATCTAAACGAACATATATTCCTTTGCTGGTACATAATATTAGACTGTTTTTTCCAAAAATACCAGAAAACAAGTGCCGATTTACATGTTTTCATTCGAGGATCATTAAAACTTACTCGATGATGTTTTTATTTTCACTGCAGTGTAACGTATATTCCACAATTTTGTTGCATTTTTTTGATTTATTTAACGATTTTTTCAGAATCACATCGCATACCCCTTTTCCGCATGAGATAATAGCGAAATAAACAAATGAAACGCATAATAATACATGTAACGGAATGAAAAAACAAAAAAAAAAATACCGAAATAAACTCATAGGAAAAATGAATGAAGTTTATATCTATGCTGGGGAGATTGGAGCAAACTCTGTAGTTGATTCCATAGGGATAGGTGTCTCTTGTACATCATTTGCAGCCATTACAGATACAGCTGAAAGATCAGTAATAGCCGTAGTTGGAACAATATTTTCTCGATTACCAGTTGCAGTTGATGTTGGAGGAATATAATCAATATTTAATACTTTATGCGCTTGTTGAAAGGCTAATTGTCGAAGAACAAATTGTGCATATGTTGTCAATTCATTTCGTTGCTCAGGTGTTAAATACGCGGCTGCATCGACAGGATCTTTTTCACATGGATCAAACAGTCCAGGACCAACATTTGGCAACAAAACACCACCACTTAAACATTCGAAAATATTACGGAATAATACATGTGCGGGTGGAGAATACGTTTGTACGTTAGATGAATGTCGTTTATAAGATTTTTCTACTAATAAAGCTAAACACCATAAATTTAAATGTGCTAATTGTTTACATTCAAATTGCATATAACGTAAAACACGCAAAATAATTAAATCAGTACGTTTTTGTAACATGCATCCGGTAAACCAGTTTGAATGACGAATTTCAGCAGCAGCTTCCAAACATTTGACTTTATTTAACATATCAACAGGATCCGGATTCAATTTATTTATTTCAATACGTCCTTCATCGGATAAATTTACAAAATTTTCATCTCGTAAAACAGGCGACGTTAACATAATACGAATTCGATGTGTGGGTAGAAGATTACATTTGATATAGATGCAAGCATCATCCATACTGGCTTGAATATCATACAACACTTCTTCTTTGTCACTAGTTAACATTTTCAATGTAGAAGTTAATTCTTGGCTAATCTTTGTTAATAGATCTATGGTTGGCTTATTTGCACAGATAAGAACCAAACTATATTCACGATCACGTTTCAAAAATACACGCATAGCTAAAACGCCAACTTTCATGGCGCCTTTCAACATTCTATAAAATAAACAGAAAACAGATGAAGAGTGAGCTATATGCGAAAATAAAAATTTTTTTTCATCTCTTACCGAAATGCTTCTGTTGGATCTTCTGTTTGCTCTTCACAAGTCAAATTCACATGTTCGGGTAATCGTGGTGTCACTTTTTCATTTTTTGCTTTGCTATCTTCCATCATTTTATCTGATGTTAATTTAAGTGCACGTTCAATATCTTCCACTAGTTTATGAATTGCTGCTATTGTCATGTCGGATTCAATGATATCATCATGTTTGGCAGTCAAATGTCGTTTAAGCGAATGAAAATCATCATATTTTCTATCATATAGATTCGAGTCTTGACGATGATAATGGAAAGAGGAACCCATTGTAATATGAGATGGGAGTCTTTGTTGTTGTTGTTGTTGCTGCTGTGGCGTGAAATTCATCATATTTGCACCGCCACCGCCAAATGATTGTCTCATCAATGGATACATTTGTGGCTGTTGTTGTTGTCGTCCATGTTGATTCCCATGTCCTACAATACATCGAGGAAAAAGAGAAGGAAAATTAATTAGGTTAATACAAAAGAAAAAGAGAAAACTTGATTTTAGAAAAGATTTTTTAGATTGTAACATATAGACTCAGTTGTCAACTTAGCGTTGTAGTAAACGGAGGTTTTCTATGAAATATAAAGAACTTGTTTTTTTCTATAGAAATATTAATTACTCTTGCTTATTGAATACGTCTCAAATATCAGCACTTATACAAATTGCGTCTAAAATCAAGTTTTCACATCTAATATCAGTGGAGACAGAAAAAACACTTACCCAGCAACTGCTCGTATTCAATTTCAATTTTTTTTTGAATGAATTGAAAGCAGTTTTATAGAATATTTTTTCCTTCACAAAGAACCCATGTATGTCTGATCTGCCCAGCGATTCCGATATTATATATACGTGTGTGCGCACAGCAGGGCTAACAAAGGTTCAAAAGCACAGAGTAAACCTTGGGCAGATTGAACTACATAGTTGCGTCTTTTTTCCCTTAAAACGATCTCTCAATTATTCAAAAAAAAAAAACACGGTCAATCGGCAACCATGATGTCGACGACGTATATCACTGTGGAAACTGAAAGGAACATTACGCATGATCTCCAATAAGAAGTTTATTGAATGGGCAGAAGTACACATAAATAATAATTTACCTCCTCTTCCACGTCCCTGATGTCTACCTCGTTGAGATGATTGTACTTGTTGATTATTTTGTGTTTGTGCTTCATGCTTTTTTAATTTTGTATTCGCTAATGCTTGTTCTGCAGCAGCTTGCTGAGAACGTTTGATACTTGTTCCAAGACCCACATATGTTTCAGTACCCAGTGTTAAACGGACCTCAAATTGTTTAGCATGCGCCGGACCTTGTTCATTAATCAAATCGTATTTTGCTGTCAACTTAAAGAGATAAAACGAGATTGCATATTAACATAGTCGATCATTTGGACAAGCTTTTTTTTCTCGTCCAACTCTATAATATTACAAACATTATACCTTATTATATTTGGCTAATTCATTTAATAACTGTAAAACACTTTTTTCCGAATTAGTTCCTTGTTTTACGGGACTTTCTGATGAATGGACGGAATTTTCCGCCTTGGTCGGTGGCACTACTCCGGGAGTACTTGCTATCATCATTGTTGTACTGGGAGTGAGTGCCGTTTGTGGCTGTTGTGTTTGTGACATACATGCTTCACTTGATTGTGATTGTCCGACAGGAACATTCTAAACAAATTATAAAAATTAGATGAACTAGCTTTGGTTCAAACACTTCAGTTATGTACAGCTCGTTGCTTCAATTTTTTTGCATGCTTTTGACCTCGTATATGACTTTCCCACATTTGAATAGAATTTACTTCAATACCGCACGGGTCACACACGTAATTTTCATGTAGTTTTCGCTTTTGTGAAGTACCGGCAGCATTCTGCAAAAATTAAAAAAAGAGACATAAACCCGGTTAGTTTTACTTGTGGTGAAACACTTACAGGATTATAAAGTATTGGGCGCTGCATTGTTTGTTGTGTAAATGGTTGTTGCATTTGATTGTGCATAGGAAACGGACTTTGCATTCTAGGCGTATACATTCCTCCCCGTCCAAACATTATCAACTCTAAATTAGCAAGTAAATTGAAAGGTAAATAACACACTATAGTAGATAATTCATTCACATTGCTACGTTATATTAGTTAGAAACTTAAAAGAGTATTTGGACAACAATCATGATGAAAAGTGAATGAAAGATTTGATTTCAGCCATTTTTATTTGAGATATAAACCTCTCTGCTGAAGTTTATACTGTCTGAGAATTTTGTTTTGAAGTGTTTTTGGGATAGCAGACTTCAGTTCTAGATGCATACTTATATTCTCTACTTTAACTGTGGTATCTGTTTCCTAACAGATTGTAACTGTCGTTTCCCTTGTATTGGTCTAACTTTATGCCAATGCTAATAATATTTGAATAACGATAGTTAAGCCTTACAACTGTTCAGACTATTTTGAACTCAATATATAGTATACAGATCTCAATTAACTTTACAATCAATCAATATCCTTAATTCCGACTTAAGTTTTCGTGACGACTTAACTTTTTATCGACCAATGAGATTCGTTAATGCACTTTAACTTTTGTGGTTTGAACAAGGTGTTAGTTTTTACAGAGTGTGTTTGAATTGGGTTGTTTCGCGAAGCGACGTCCTAAATCAGCCCAGATTAATAAAAGACACTCCATGATTTATTGATATGTTGTAGACTATATCATGTTACCTACACCCCGAATCTGTTTTCAATTAATATTTTTTGTCCCATAGTTAATAGAGGCCTTTTTTTTGCTTGTTGTTCCGATAAAGAAAAAAGAAAGTATTTTTAAAAAATCCTGTAAAAAAGTAGGAGAGATAGTAAACAGAATAAATAAATTCTATCTCGCTGTGTTCTTCTCCTGCTCTTATTTCTTCTGACGTTCGCCAAGGTGGTGTAGTTGGACCGCTTCTATTTTCTTATTTATATAAATGACTTGCCTCTTTCAACTGTGAAATCTCTGTCTTTGTCGATGATGTTTTCTTAATCTTACCTCTTTTTTCTGACCCTTCTGATTTTTCTCATGTTCAGCTTCAACACTGCATCAACTCTATCTCCAATTGGTTCTCTTCTTCTAACCTCATGTCTCTAAATGTTCTCGGTTTCCTTTTTCTTTCGATATCTTTCCTTTTTTTTACAATCAATTGTACTTAAATGCTGTTCCTCTTTCTGTTGTTTCCTCTGTTCGGTATCTTGGTGTTTTTGTTTCGCACGATCTGAGATGGAGTGAGCTTGTGAGGGGCATGGCTCTTGTTTGCCTGCGTAATTTGAGTGCATTGAGTCGTGTGTTTGGACCGTCAGAGGTTCGTTGTCAGATCTACATTTCTTCTATTCTTCCTAAATGGATTATTGTTGTGCCTTGTATGATAGTTCCTTTTCTCTCTCTGTTCTTGACTCTGTGAATAAACTTGCTTCTCATGTTATTTCTCGTAATTTTAATTATCGTTTTTCTAATTCTTTACTTGTATCATAACTTTCTCTTCTAATCCTCTCTCTTCACCGTAAATATTTTAGACTTGTTCAATTTTTTAAAATTTACCGTCATCTTAGTCTTCTCCATTTTTTTTCCTGTTTATCGTCATCACTATGGTTCTTTACGCCTTCATCACTCAAACATGTTCGCATTCCACCTGTTGTTAACGGCCTTTCTTCACAAACAGTTTTCTCCTTTTTTTTTGATAAAACTATCACTAACTGGAATAAATTACCAGAATTAATGATTTGTTTTTCTTCTGTATTATCATTTAAAAGAGCTCTATCTCTACATTTCTTACAGTAAAGTACAGCCATATTTCTAGTCAACCCATACCCGTGCTAGAATAAGTAAATAATACTAATGATTTTTTTTTGTTAGACTCGGATTATCTAGAAGAAATGATCAACAGATATACCTGTCATTAACCTAACTTCTCTTCACACTGGTATAGGTCTATGCATGTTTTACTTTAGAACAAAAATGTGGATGAAATCAACTAATTATTTTGCCTAGCTAATTCACTGACATAAAAATCGGCTACTTCGGGAGTTCTATATTTCTAATTTTTATCCTTCATTCCAGGTGGGAAACACAGCATATGATTACATAATGTTACATTAGTTTCATAAAATTACATAGAAGAAAACCCGTTCTTTCACTGGTATTACGCATGTATCGTTGTACTTAAATCATGTCACTATTTTTTCAAGTGCTTTAGATGTCTATTATTTATTTATTTACGTTATCCATATTTTTTCATATTGGTTATTCACCGCCATCATGTATTTCAAGATAAGCAATGTTTAATAAACTAATTAAAAATTATAATGAAAAAAGAAACATTAGTAATTGTTTATGAAGTATTACAAATAATCTCTTTATGTATTGTCTGGTATAGTGTAAGTGCATTTGGAAATGTTATTGTTAAAGCATTATTAAATGAATTCCCATTTCCATTAACTGTAACACTCGTTCAATTGTTGAGTGTATGGCTATACAGTATACCATTATTAAAATTATGGCACGTACCTCCACCAAATTATTTATATCAAAATAGAATTTATTATTTCAAAGTTATCATTCCATTATCTATAGGAAAGTTTTTAGCACAATTTTCTTCACATGTTTCAATATGGAAAGTACCTGTCTCATACGCTCATACGGTTAAAGCAACTATGCCATTCTTTACCGTGGTACTATCGCGAATTATTCTCAGAGAAAAACAATCATTATCGGTACGTCTGTCTTCTCAATTTTATAACTACTTTGTCTACGGAGAGGATCATTTAGCGAAATTTTTCCTGCTCATTTAATCATAAGTAGTGCAATTATTGGTTGTACTTAGATTTATATGTCACTTATTCCGATTATTGTTGGCGTCATCATCGCAACTGTTACAGAGTTATCCTTTAATATGGTTGGTCTTATCAGTGCTTTACTGTCCACATTTGGATTTTCATTACAAAATATTTATTCAAAAAAAGTACGTTCACTCTTTTTTTGTAATCTATTGTGTTTTTAGTCTTATTTTTTGTCCTATTTTTAGTCTCTCAAAGATATATCAATTCATCATCTGTCACTGTTAGCTATTCTAGCCAAAATCTCCTGGTGTATGTTTGCACCGTTTTGGTTTTTCTATGATGGTATAGACATATATCAAAATGTGAATTACGTGAGTAGGTGTTGCTATACTGTTCTTTTCCTATAAAAATCACATTCATATTAGATTTCATTTAGTTTTACTTTACTTTTCGTTACTTTTTCTATAGCATTCATATTATCCAGCAATAAAAATTATCGGTTATTTATTTGTTGATGGTATTCTAAATTTTATTCATAATGTTGTGGCATTTACAATGATTTCATTAGTGTCACCGCTTAGCTACAGTATAGCAAATAGTTCAAAACGAATTGTTGTTATTGCCGCTTCATTATTCATATTGCAAAATCCGGTGACAAACTCAAATCTTGTTGGAATGGCAGTTGCATTGATAGGCGTATTTTTATATAATAAAGTAAGTTCGTACATGACGTTATCGTATTTGGTGTACATTTTCAATACTAAAGCAGCTGATGAGGGACATACTTTCTGTCTTCTTCTCGTGAGACTCTAGTTAACCTTGAAAACTTTGTAAAACTATTGGTTCAAAACTTTTTAAAGCTGAGTTTCAATACCATTAAGTATATCGACTGCTATGTTATTACGCAGGAGCCACCTTATGCGGTATAGTTTATATTTCTTTAGCGTATTTTCTTATTTTCCTTTTCAAGGCAAAATTTGATCAACGTCGAGCAAAACATAAAGAAGCTATACTACCGTTTGTAAAAAGTGAACCAAACTTAACTGCTAATAGTGATTCTCTACAAATGGACGCAATTCAACAGCTCTATGGTCGTCATGTTGTGTTGAATCCAAATGCTGATTTGACATCTCGACATCATCAATTAGTATCTCAACCAATGTTATCAACGTCGTCAAATGCCAATGGTTTTATTCCACAGTATGCATCTCAAACATTTAAAGATGTTTGATCGTTATCTTCGGTGGTTATCAGGTGATTTTATTTCAAAGCATTTCTTCTCGATGCATTGTTTTGCTGTGATCCATTTCTTTTTGATGAAATATTAATTTATTCTTTGTTGTGCACATCTTTTGGAAAACTGGAATTTTCTCTGACCATTATGTTATATTTGATCTGAATGTTGGTTAAAGGACATGTATCCTAATGAATTTATGTTTGATAGCCGTCTTCTTTCTTACATGAAAGTTTCCTTAGATAGATATCTTCATAATTTTGACACCTTCATTCTATATAAAATTTTCTTTTTTATTGTTAGACCGCGGTGCTTGTTTGTTTTTTGACTATTTTTCTCATTTAATTCATTATATTTATTATTTGTTCCTCTTACCATCTCTTAATTAATGTTTTTTATTTTCATTACATATATAAACGCGTGAATAAATTATTTTACTAAAAAGTACTAGTTTTAGTATACGTTTTCCAGAGCATCACGCTATTGAAGAAGGAAAATTTGTGTAATATGAGGTCAAGTTTTATTTTCTAACAAGTTAACCATTCTTTTAATGTAAGAGCATTGTTATCATCTAATTATTTCTTTTTATTAAGAATAGGAAAGAAAACAAAGTTTTTTGTTTTTAAGCGAAAAAGAAAAACAAATATCCACTTCTTAAGTCTGTATAAAAAATGTCCAAAACTTGACGCGATCACGTTAGTATGTCAAAGAAAAGCCTTTTTTAACAAAAAAAAAGAAAAAAAAGAAGGCTTAGAGCAGTATTAACAATATAAGATGAGAGCAATAAGAATAATGATAAAAAGTCAGAGGAAAAGAAATAGAGAAAATAAACAATATTTTAGTATGATTTTCATTAAATAAATTATTTTCAAATAAAAACAAAACAGAATGTTAGATATTGTTTAAAAAAATCTGAAAAGCATTGGATAATGGAACAAAAAAAAAAAGAATACATTTATGGAATGAAATATTTGTTGAAATTGGCTAGTTTGGAATATTATTTCTTTTTATACACTGTTTGTTAACTATTCAAGAGTGGAATGATAGTGTTCAAAGTAAAATTATCGTACATAAAAACAAATAGATTTTGGTATAGATTTAAGTTCAATTAACAGATTTTGTTTTTTCAAATAATAATAGTAAAGTTCACAAGTTTCAAATAAAACAAAAGAAGAAAAATAAGAAAAGAGAAGATTAAATAAAAAAGAAAAAGAAAAAAAAAAGAATTTGTTCCTATCGTACGATTAGGGATAGTTTTGTTGTTCATTTTATCTATAGAGTACCATTCCATAATCTAAAACTGAAAAAAGAGCGCGTATTAAGACTTTTTTTTTTCAGACAACAACCAATAAAAAAGAAGTCGAAAGAAATCCATATAATTCAGTGATGAATTTAGCTTCTAATGTATTCCTGAATCATATCTGAATTGATCTTGCTTGATATTTTGATCTCGAACACAAATATATATACACATAACTACAAAGGCACATTGACATTTTGTACCGAACATGAGCACGATGATCAAATTTAAAACAGAACAAAACAAAAAAAAACGTCACTTGACAAAATATAACTATCCTTCTTTCGTTGTGTATATGTATTTAACATTGAAAAATTAAAGAAGATTAATTTGACTGAGAATTAGGGAAATGAAGTTATGCTAATATTTTTTGATGAAGAAAAAAAAAAATCAAAAAACTTAGTGATTTAGATCAAAAAGTTTACTAGAGATATATGCAAAGATCAAGTCAATATAATGATGTACTTTCAAGTCCCTTTCTGAAACTTAAAATTATACATGAAATTTTGACTTTACAACAGTGTCAGCAAAGAGAGACAGAAACAACAGAATATATATATATATATACATATGATAATTACATCTGACTGTAATGTATTTCGTTTCGAAAAGAAGAAAACTTGTCTGTCTGTACTAAAGGAACGAACTTTGATAATTAGTGTAAATAATACTTTTTATTATACATACCATGACTAGAGGTTTTGTCTTATTGCACTGTTTATTATTAATTTTTAATACTATATTACAGATTAATAAGGTTTAGCCATATCTTTTGGACGTTTTAATTGAACTTTTAAACGTTTCATTCCTATCTGAAAACCATTCATTGACTGTATTGCTGAATGAGCGCAAGATGGATTATCGTAGCTAACAAAACCTGAAATAAGCAAATAAACTAAATAAGTTAATAACAGAAATGAGATTATAAATAAAAATATTTAAAAAAAATAAAAAAAAATAAACTTTTGGATTGTCACATCACAACATCAAGTGTATGGGTCATTTAACCTCGAGAAGTGTGCATAAAAGAAAATGACCGCGTGTTTAATTATATTATTAAATTTATTATATTTCAGCTCCAGTAGAGTATACATTAGACGCAATTGGAAAGGTATTTTTACACTAAACACCACTTGAAATTGAGATGATCGATCCAATAATTTTGTTGCTGTTTTTTTTACTTTTGAGACTCCATCGAGACATATACAATATTCGAATAGATAATAATCCAATTAGTGTATAAACAATTTGTTCACCAGAAAAACACAATATTTGTCATAACTAACTTGCATTAATAAAAAATTCATTAATTGCAAACAAATACACATCAAAGATGTCTAACCTGATCTTCGTGCAGTTCAATTTTACAACAGTTAAAATTTTCTCTATTCTACTGTATAAATAAAGCGAATATTTGTTGCGCACAAAATAAATATAGCAAATTCTTGATTTCTCAAACTTGCAATAAAGTGAAATCAACTATAGGGACGGACAATCTGTTAGTTTCTGACATGGATGAAGCAAAAGTGTTTCATCATTAATTTGAATTTACACACACACATCTAAAGCGTATACGATGGAGCCTCAAAAACAAAATTACGAACAATTATTGTTTTTTTCTTTATTTTTTTTAAATAATATCATTTGATTTTGAACCGATCACACCAACCGTACCGAAACATTTACTCTGATTTGTTGCTCGATCGACGTACACTTTTGCACTTATAACATTGCCGAAAGGCATAAACATTTGAGCCAATTCAGCGTCACCAAATTCTTGAGGTAAATGATATATAAAAAGATTGGAATTTTCGGGTCCTGTAAAGAAAACTAAAAAGGACGGAGATGCAAAATTTCTTTCTCTTAACACTCTTTTTATTCCCTCACACACATAAAGTATCACATGAAAAATTATTTTCTAGTATTCTTATATTTTTCATATTTTATGTATAACTTTGTTTAGTACCTTCTTTTTGTAACCCCAATGTTCCTGGAATGATTGTTGTCGTTGGTCCCAATTGACTATAAATAGCTGTGGGAGCATAAATTGGCGCATATTGTGTTGGTAATGTTGTATAAGTGGCCTGTTGTAGTTGTAAACCAGTTGCCGTATCAATAGCTTGACCAACCACTATAAAATGTAACAATTCAAATATATTAGATAAATAATTATTTTTTAATTATTTTGACATACTTGGATATTGTAGACCAGATGAAAATATATCGGTTGGTTGACCATTGTGACCTTGAACAGCTGACTGAAATGCTGCAGGAGAAAGTATTGTGGGTGGACCATTATTAACTGGTGATGCATTAACTAACAAGAAAAAAAAAAAAACAAAGTTAAAAATAATGTAAAAATAAATTTAATGTGAATTACCGGTTGACGGTGTCATTGCACCATTTGTTAGTTGACCAGATGCGGTTGTCAGTACAGGAATTGTGTATGTTTGTTGTGTTGCAGTTGATGAGGCTAATAAGGCTGCCTGTTGTTGAGCAGTAACCTAACAATTATAGACAATATGATAATTTTAATAAACAATATTTATTAAGAGAGTAAATAATATTTATACCTGTGTATAGCCTTGATAATTTAAATTTGCCGCTATTTGTTGTAATACCAATGGATTTGATAATAAACCAAGTGGTCCAGCTAATTGCTGCATTCTACGTAATTGACGTTCTTTTTCTGTATCGGCAAATTTCACAACGATACTTGACGATGCACCAGAAAATGTTTGACTACCATGAACATGTTGAATGGCTTGTTGAGCTTCATTATGTGTGCTATATTTGACAAATGCACAACCTATACATATAATAAGTGTTATGACATGTATCAAATAAATTAGAAGAAGTGTGAGTCCCCAATGATTAATACCTTTACTATCACCACTTGGTCCACGAAGAATTGTACATTCTTCAATTGTTCCATATGGTTCAAATATACTTCGAACATTTTCTTCTGTCATTTGTTTATTTAACATACCAACAAATAGTTTGCGATCTTCTAGAAAAATAAAAAAAACAAAAACCCAAACGTATAATTTTAAAATGTTAGATTCTTTAATAAATAGAAACATTTATTTATTACCGGGCATTCAAACGTCTATACACCTTGTTTCCGAGAAACTTTTTCTATTCTTGTATTCCACACAATACACACACGTTTATCTTTCTCCTCTATATCTTTTATTATTATTATTATTATTTTTTTTTTGACACTTAGCACACCGTTGAAAGCTTTTATATATTATACAGTGGTACAATAGTTTACAACAAACATCTAGAAAAAGTTAAAGAGAGAGATAATCATCATATGCGCACTCAGGAAATAACAAGACAAATAATTTTTATTTTTACATTAATCAACGCATTCGTTAAATACAAGAGTTTTATAATTATTAACTATGATGTGTGTAACAAGCGTAACGGATATTCAAAGATCCGGTAAACGCAAGTTCTGTTTCAAATATGTTCACATATATATATACTGACACACAGATACAAATTTTAATTATTCATCGTGACATATGACATGTTTCACAACGAGAAATAACATGAAACATTCATCTGTTCTATTATTATTGGCGTTCTCATAATCGTTGATATGAATTCTGTTAATGAGTTTTCTTCTTCTTCTTCTTCTTTTTCTTCTTTTATTTTTTTATTTTATTTCAAGAGGGCAGTTCAGTATTCAGCCTGAATGAATATTTCATCTGGATTTGACACACGTTCAAACAATTTCAGATAAAATATAATCTCTTTCTCAAACACATTCGTTTAATCAAATGGAATTAATTAATATGACGAGAAAAACAGAGATAGACTACCGTGTTGAGTGTTGCACATAATAAAAAGTTTCAAATCTTCTCTCTTTTCTTTTCTTTTTTTTTTTTTTTTTTGTTAAAAAGCAGGAAACTATTTATGATTGACTCGCTCAACACGTGCCTTGAAGGCATTCATTACTCTGTTTTTTCTAATAAACTCACATCCCATTAAAATAAAAAATAAAAAAAACGAACAGCATTTAGGGCTTCTTTGACACGTTCAAATATAAGCCGCGTGAGGCTTAGTCGCTTAAAATAAGGAAGCAACCAACTGACAGTCTATTCTTATATGATGGATTATAGTCAATTTCTTATTCTAAATGATTTATTATGTTTCGTGCAAGATATACGAAGCTCAAGAGAATACTTCAAATCATCTGTGGTTGTAGAAGAAGAAAAAAAAATGTATGAGCATATCGTTCGTAGAGAACATTTTTAACGATAAAAATAAAAATAAAAAATAAAAATAAAAAAAATCATATTAATATCATTTTCTTTTTAAAGAAGAGTAATATAGAATTTTTTCCAAGTTTAAAAGCGATAAATAGAGCGCCGGTATTGTTGCATCGAAATATATGAAATAGTTCATATAGTTGAGCAAAAACTAATGAATAAATTTAATTCATTGTAAAAATGAATCTGTTGTTAACTAAAATAAAACTAAATATAAAAGAAACGTTATTATTACAACAGAATTAAACAAATAGTAACTGATAAATTTGAATTTTGGTTTCCTTATATTAACAGTTAACTTAAACTATGGGTAGTATTGTATCTCAATTAAAATAATATGCAAATGACTTCAATTTATATATATATATATATAAACTAACAAAAAATTCCTTTTTCATTTTAGCTGTAACAAAATCGATTAAAAAATATGTTTTACAACATTTTTTTACAGTTATTCAATAATTGACTATTTTACAATCGTCTTCTATTCTCATACGATATTTTCAATGAATCAATTATCTTCAACATTTCATTAATGCACACAATCAAACATATTTTTCAGTCATTTTTTTTATTTGGTAAAAAAAATCTCTCTGTTATATACTATAAAAATTAAAATCATTTGCTCATTATAAACAAAAGACGATCTAACTTACCCAAGTTTCTTACTCTGTTTATATTAGTATTATTAGCTACCATCATGCGAACTATGATGTTTTGAACAATTATTTTCTTTTTTATAGATGTAAGAAGAAGAAAAAAAAAAGAGAAAAAAAAAAAATAATTTAAAAAAAAAAGGGGCTATATATGTGAAAGAATAACATGGATATACACACTAGAGTCTTCTTTTTTTCTCAACCGTAAAAAAATGAATGTAGATATATTTTTCTTCTTCTATGCTGGTTTTTTTGTTTGAACAACGAAATAATAAAAAGAAAAAGAAGAAAAATTTATTCCGTGTTCAATGTATAGCATAGATAAATATAGCAGCACTATATACCTAACCCGGTCAAGTTTCTCTTTCTATCTATCGAAGTGAGACAAAAAACAAAAAAAATAAAAAAAAAAGAAGAAGAAGCGATTGTCATCTTACAAAAAAAAAAAAAAAAAAAGAGGAGAAGAAGATGCATTCATCTTAAAACGTAAAATAGCTCACCGTGATTGGACAAAATATTTCTAAACTCTTTTTACTTATTCTCTTATATGAATAAACAGGATAAAAAAAAAAGTAATTTCTCTATTAGTTGGTGTGTCCTGATGAATAGAACATAATTGCCATGATATAAATTCACCACTTGTTGTCTATGAATTTTCTACCTGTATATATTAGAAACAAAGATCCATTAAACTAATGGCCAACGTGTTTAATAAATTCTCTCGTTCTTCTATCGTACATTTATAGAGAGAAAAGACTAAACTTGATGTTTCCATCATATTTTTACAGAAACAGTCATGTTTCTTATTTTCTTCGTTCTCTCATAAGCACAAATGTTACTAATGAATAGCCACACAATAATGAATAATTCATTTAACAAATTCATATGGACACCGTAAAAAGCATACATCGAAAAATTTGAGTCAATTTAGAACGTCTATCGTTAATAAAGCTTTGTACGATTTTTCTAGGATAACACTTTTTGATCTCACTCTCTATCTCTCACATACATTTTTTTTTTTTCTTCTTCTAAAAGTAGAATGCATAAAAATTAAACAGACATGTTTAATTCATTATGGTTTTTTGCAATTAAATAATTATCTAGACTAGAACGATACTCAAGAAACTAATTCGTACATCGTATAGCATAAAAATGATTCATATTTAGAAGAGTATAGCAAAATGTTCGATTTTAACTCATTGTCTCTTTTCTAAAACATTCACTAAGTGACAATTCTTAGAACATAGCATTTTCTACAGACAAAATTGAGAAGAACATATAAAACAGACAAAGCAAAAGACTCTCAGCCATTCACTATAATAAGTCAGTGTGCTAAGCAGGCTTTTTTAAAACAAAATCTGATACCACTTCCGATGTCGATATAACTCATACGAATCGCACTATACATTGATAAGATAAATATGAACGACATTAATACTATAGTCGTACACACATACGCACACACACACATAAATAATCACTTGATAGCCGATCACACAGTTTATTTTGAAAAAACAAGACATCGAACATGTATAATCACATACTAATCAAAAATACATGTAACTCACGGTAAAAATAGTATGATCATGCTAAATGGTAAAATTGAAAATTTTTTAAAGACTAAGACAAATCCCGTCTAAAAGTTATAGAAATTACTCTAATTACGTTTTCAAACTGTTAAGTTAAAGCTTTTTCAACTCACTCACTCATTATAATTCTTCTACCATTGAAGCATATATCCGCCATGATGTGATATGTGTGTGTGTATACGTACGTATGTGTATGAACATCACGTGTAGCAGGATGAACTTTTTTCCGACATTCGTCTCGTGAATGTTTCGGAAGTATTATACTCATCCCACTTCGTAACAACTTCCTTTCTCTCCTTTAACATGTTAAAAAATTTTCTTACCGACAGAATAATCCTGTTCTGATGTATGTGTCTTATCGAACTTCATTAGCGTGTATTATATTTTATTTCTAAAATTTTTAACATCAATCATTCATTCTTTCTTTTTAGTTAAACAAAATTTAACAAAACCGTTTCGAGAGTTTAGAAAAATGTTTTACTTTTTAAAGTGTAAGAAGTAAATATTCTTCCTCTCTCATTGTCTTATTTCCGTTTTTTGTCATCAACAATACATCGTTAATTTCCTCAGGAAAATTTTTTTTTTTCTTTTTTCTTTTATGTTGTATATGACCGTAATAAAGCATAGTCTAGCTTTAGACTATATGACAAACTAAATTATATATCTCAGAAATAGATGATGAACAAAAAGGAGCATGATGGTAGTTTCAAATGGGATAGATAACGTTCCTTTGGGTGCACTCTTGTAAAAGAAGAAAAAAAAAATTCTTTTATAATTATAATGTTCACTTCAACCAACTGTGAAACAAAAATTATATGCTCTTTACATGCAGAAAGAAGCTCTGCATCTATATAAAAAACATGAGCAGATAACAAATCATCAGAAATTTGTTTGATGTTATGGGCTCAAGAAAAAACAGTCACTAAAGACGATATAGATGTGTATTATATAAATTGATTCTCGTGTAATAAGGCTCAATTAATGCGCATTCATTGCAAATAATTATTAGCCAATAGGTGACAGAACCGACGAAACGAAAATTTAAAAATAAAACAACCAATGATCTATTTTCGTGCAATGCACCAGATGCATACATTTTACAGAAAATGAAAGAAAAAAAAATAATACACGAGCAAACAACCAATCATTCTCTGATATTATAGGAGAAGAAAAAAAACAACGAAACTACTACTTGCCTGTTCGACTTTCACTATCCGCTGGTTTAACTTGAATGGGACGGCTCATCTAAACAAAGAAACAAAAAAGCAAATTAAAATATTTCATAGTACGTATACTCTTTTATTGCAATGATTGTTTACGCATAAAATATAACGAAAAGAGATCTGTTTAGATAAGAAGTGCAATGAATTAATGCACGATAACTTTGGTAGTTGTTGACTTATTATAGTTAAATGAAACTATTTCAGTTTTTTTGTGCACTAGTAAATAAGAAAAAACCTTTAAATATTGAATTTATATTTAATCATTCGATAACTTAAAATATCTAATCTCATGTCAAGCACTTCTTATTCAAATTATTTATTAATAAAATTATTGTTGTAATGTTCACCTTAGTAAATGGTTGTTTTACTTTTCACCGTATATCTTTATTCCTCTATTGTGTGAAATAAAATAAAAAATGCACACTAAAACAAACCAGATAGAAAATGGAAAAAAAGAACAAAATAAGAGTCATATTTCTTCCACATCATAACATTTCCACGATGTTTAATTACTGATTGTTAATTCTTTTACTTGCATAGTCATTTATCGTGAAGGATAAAAGAGAACAATTGCGTTATTTTAAGACAATTTAATTGATAACGCACTAGACATATAGACATATGAATTGCAATTCATTTTCTTTTAATTTTCTTTCATTCACATAATGTCCGAACACATAATTAAACGGAAACTTAAAATATCATCAGTAGGCTTTAATTTTTATTACTTGTTTGAATTAAATTATCGATCTTTTTTTTGTCATGACACATACGATAATTTCTTATTGTACAATAGAAATGCGGAAGTATCTCTTCTAACCATATTTAACCAGACTATATGGGTCTCATTAAAACATAAGAGAGAAAAGCCGAACGCTAGTAATCATCTTTCCTTATCATACTAAAGTCTTGATTAAGATTTAGATAAGATAAGAAGTTTTTACTTTCTATTTATCTCTTTGTTTTGCTCTTATGCAGCTATATAAGTAAAACTAAAAATATAACTGAATTTGATGTTGTGCTTTTTCTTCTAGACTTTGTTCAAATTTGCTCAACTATTGTTTTAGAGAGTGTATGATGTCAGTCAAACATTCAAAAGGAATGGATGCCCGTAAATCAAAAATTTCTCTTCAAAAAATTATGAGAATAAAATAAACTTTATAGTGAATCTTAACATCAAAAATTACGATAATTCTTATTAAGTTCGTAATCGATTCTCATCAATTTTAAAAAGTCTTGAGTAAAGACATCTTCATCTTGGTACCATCTCACTATGATCTTAGCAAAATCTTGATTACTGTAGAATTACTTTTACAATGAAGACAATGAATGAGATATTTGGACAACTATAATCAACAATTTGAAGTTCTTTATTGTTTTCGTATTGTTATTATTTATTTTCTTCACTCTGTTTTTCTCATTTATAATGTGAATTTCTACGAAATAATGTGAATAATTTTTAACTTACAATTAGGTATAATTTTAACGTTAGATTAAGCATCTTACTTTTATTCAATGAATGAAGTATCATAGTTACATGAAAAGTAAAACGACTCTTGAAAAAAGAAACAGTGAGAAAGTTAGGATAATTAAGCATTTTCAATACCACATGGTCGACTAATAATGAATTTTAAGTCTAGTGTTTATTGACATCTAATCAGCCATTCTGTAAATATATGTCATGCTGTTCAACATTCTCATATTCTGAGAAAGATTCGTAACCTTGAATATATACTTTCATTTAAATGATCAAAAAATTCTTTTAGGAAGATATTTTCTGCCCCTATTGAGAAAAATTTAGTTTGTCTGTTCTGAATATATTATTACTTTTCTTATAGATATCTATCTAGTATTGCCGTTTCCATTTGCGTCTGAATATTCTCTTATATGAAATTAGTATCAACTAACAAACGGATCAAGTTAATTGTAAAGGTATTGAAAAACTTTCAATGGATGGAGAAGAAATCGTATACGCATGTCAATCTAGACTATTAATACCAGTTATAAATACAAAATATTCTTTACCAAAAGACTCCTTTTTGTTTAAAGAGCCAAACATGGGGCAGAAAATGAATTAATAATTCACGTTCATAGACGACTGTAGAAGAAAAACTACTTTTTCGATCAATTACTCGATCTATAACTTTCTGAGAAACATTATTTTTGAACAAACAGAATTTGTACCGTAAAAAAAATGTCATGATAAATACAAATTAGTGTATAGAGTACACCATAGAGTTACCAGTTGACTAGTGGACGGACTGAGCGAAAGAAAATTGCCTTCTTAACATATGTCTTAGCCAGTCAATATCCTATGGATAGTTTCCAAAAATGGATCTGGAGAGCTACTATTCTTATAATAAATGTTTTTATAAAAAGGAAAGCTTATCACAATAAATATCAGAGACGTCGCGATTTAAAATATGGTCACTAAAACTGTTTTATTTTAAACTACTGTGATAGATAATGTACGCCTTCAAAGAAACTCTACATTTCATTTACACAAACAACGTATGACTGATGATATTGTCCTAGTTATTGTTTGTAACGACACATTCCAAATAAATCTAATAACGAAATTACATTGTAAAAATAACGCTAAAATAGGTTTGCTTTAACAACCGTCCAGATTATCGCGGTTTCATCGATCGTTATAGTATCTACTGACCAAGAAAGCTACATCGATTAAGTTGCATTCATTCGCTCATAAACTATGTACGGAAATAAAGAGTGGACTCACTAAATAATTTTACTCTCTCCTATATAGAAAAAGTTTTTAAAATAACGCTCACACGCCGCTAGAGAGATCTAAAAAGAGTTTTTGGCATAATACATAATCATTTTCTCTACAGTTATCATTGTTATCATTTTCTTAAAGAACATTTGCTTATAAAATCATACACCGATGAAAACACTTTCATATCACAATTATTGAAATCACTTGGCTCTTGTTGTGTGATTAGTTTAATAAAATCACAATTAAAAAGTCAGATGTGGCTATAGAAGCATATACTTGAGAAGTAAAAGATATTTTTATGTAGAGTTTTGACAATTTGAAATATCATAGAATTTAACAAACGTGTAAGTTAGATATAGTGTAACTCATGTTAACACCTACTTGCTGTAGATGATGATACACTAACGTTGATATTGGTGATGCATCCATACTGTCACGATATTTTCTTTTCATATTTTTCTATTAACAAATCAAATGAAGAAATGAATAGTCTTTATTATATAAAAATATATAGAAAAAAAAATAGATTTTTTTTCTTCTTTAACAAAAGAATTGTATCACGTCGAAAATTCTTGTTACATGTCTGATTTTCTTCATCTCTCTCTCTATTATTGTCTCATAAACTCGTACGAACTATGAATGGTAAAGTTGTGAGTAAAGAGCTATAAAAGAAAAAGGAAACGGAAACACGTTATGAACCTATCAAAAAAAAAAAATAAAAATAAAAATGAATTTTTTTTTCTCTTCTTTTATTTTTCTCATATTTTTCATTACTTATTTGCTTAATGTTCACATTCATCCAGATTCACTTCTTTTTTAAATCAATCTATTTTATTTATGGACAGCCTAGCTAGTCAATTTATATTAATCATTACTTGCGATCAATTCCTTTTTCTTTTTCTTTGTAATATATTTTTAGTTTGAAACAGAGTTGTATTTAGACTATAAAATTGCTTTTTTGTATTATAGAAAACTTCTTAGATGTAAATAGAGTAAAGAAAATTCGAGAGGAGGAGAGAATTAATCATCAAAATTGCCATATTTCTCTCATAATTGATCTAGATTTTAATGGAGAAAAGACTATCGTCAAGAATTCATCGGCTGATACAAATAATTATTTGAAAATTGACAATTATTACTTAACTGTTAACCAAAATGCTAAAAATCTCAAAATACTGATCCGCTTTTCTTCCGGATTTAACTCATAGAAAATAATTTTAAATTCAACTTTTCCAATCTCCTATTCATTAACGATTGAGTATAAGTAGATGATTATTATTTTAATCGAAAATTAACTATTAATTCACTATTCTATTAACTTTGTCAGTTTCACAACAAATTGAGAAAAGTAACTCTTGAAACTTTTCAAAATACAATAGATTTTTTAGAAATTGATTCATTTGTTCAAAATCTATTCTATATTTTTCTCCTCTAAACACAAAATTGAATAAATAAAAATTTGTTGTTAAAATAAATTCTTTTCAATTCTATCTTGAAAATATCTGAGGCGAATACTGTTGACAACATTTCAAATGTGAACTCTATTGTCATAAAAATTATGTAAGTACATACATTCAAATCATATATGAAAACTAAATATTCTCGTTATTAATCAAATTAATTTATAAATTTATTCTACTTTTAATTTTCATTTAAAAAACGATAAATTTATAATTCCTAGTTAAAATAAATAAAAATTTATTTACAAATAAAAACGGTATTTTTCAGTATGCGCGCCATCTATATTCTATTTTTATTGTAAAATTAGTAAAAAATGTTTTCTTACCCCTGGTAACGTTCGTCTTTCATGCAATGCTTGTTGAGCCTTTTGAGCACTCTCACGATGACAATAGGTAAGAAACGCACAACCTAAAACAAAATAAAAATAAAATATAGGCTCTGCTAATCAAGTACAAAGTGTGATTGATATTATGGAAATTATTTTTTATCTCTTGTAACATTAAATAAAGACGAAAAATGTTCGTTTCATTAAAGAGATGATATACTACGGTCAGAAGGTATTAGAAAAGTTAAAAAAAAGTATATGATGAATTTGAGAATATTCTAAAAAGATTTTGTGAAACATAATTCAAAACAAATGTAACAATCTTGTTTAAAACGGAAATGTATAAATCAATTTAATATGAAATATATTTTCTTTTCTTTTTTTTTATTTTAGCTTACCATAAGCTATTATAATTATTATTCTACTCTATTTCTTGCCATCTGTCCATCTCGTATTACTATCATACACATGTTATCAGCTCCACTAGATCGTATATCCTTCCGTACAGATGCACAAGTGTGTCATTTGTTATTTAGAATTACTCATAGTCGAGTGAATGAATATAGAATATAGTAGAATTGATATTATAATAGGTATTATAATTAAGAATCAAATATTTTCTATAGTACTAGTTTAAACATGCACTTCATGAAAACGTATACTCTCAAAAATATTCACAATATGTATATATGTAGTGAGTCAAACAATTATTTATTTTTATTATTTTTTCTCTAGCGTGATAACAGAAGAAAAATAAAGACATCAAAAAAGGATTTCTGAACATCGCACAGTATTTCTAATCACATATGGTGAGCATGAAAGCTCCATTATAATTATTAAAAATAGATCTCTAGAATATACAAATTCTAGAATAATCAAGGGGTTCTATTTTATGCAGAAATGTTCGTTCGAACTGACTCAGTTGCTTACAAAAGTTCTCTTTCAATCGAAATCTAAAGACTTAATTTTCTAGGATTTGTGTGTTCTAGAGATCTGTTCTTAATAATCTTAATGAAGTTTTCATTATGATGTTCAAAAATACTTTTTTGATATTTTTTGTTATCACGCTCGAGAAAAAAAATGAAAAATGAAAATGAATGAGTAATTTCTGGACTTATTGTAAGTAATTCTAATGCTCTCTCATCAGAACATATATTATCACGTCAAATTTTTATTTTGTTTTTGAGAAGAAAAGTGTGAACAAGAAATACCCTCTACAACTGAGAAAACTAACACGTATATCTTAGATTAACTTACCTAACGTATCCATGATCGGTAAAAGCATGTTAAATCAATTTCAACTTGTGTATACGTTTATTTTATTTTAATCGTTAAGTTTTCTCTTCCGAAGTTAGAAATGATGATATAGTAGAAAGAAAAAGTTAGTTTCGTCAACTGTATTTATATGGACTATAAGAAGAAAAGTAGAGAGAGAAAAACTGCTCGGCACGAGATCAATTAAAAAGTTCCTTCTCTTTTGTTTCGTTTTTATTCGAACTTGTGTGTGTGTTTGACCATCTGCCATAGAATATACTTTCGAATAAATGAGCCTGTGTATGAACATGGCATAACGTTGATTCTTTCTTTTTTTTCGCTCTCTGTTCTATATATATATATATATAGTCACCTTCATATATGTACTATGCCACAAAAATAAACGAAATTCGATGGCTGTTTTCGTGACAGTATTGAACATGTTTGACAATTCTCTTTTATGTTGTATGTTTCCATTTTTGTTTTTTTTCTATCCGTTGTACAGATGTTCTTCTTTTTATGACACATACACACTCGTTGTGTGTATATTCAAGGTCAATCAATCAATCAAAAACAACTTTTTAAAAATTTTACATGAAAAGAAAGTTGCGGATTATTAAATATGAATGAAATAACAATGTTGACTATTTTCGGATGTAGTTTAGTTATGAATACGCATAAATATACTGTTCGCATGTAAAGTGAGATGATAATGCGGTGTACTTCAAAAACTTAATTTATTTATGAGAAAATTTCGCTCTATGGACATAGAATAATAGACATACATTGACAAAGATCATTTCTTGAACCATGAGAAAATTATCATATGTTAAGCTAAAATCCTCACTAACTAACGTCTATAGAGGGAAAGTGTAACTATTTAATCTTGTCGGAAAATACAAATAAAATAGACAGGTTATTATAGATTGCATAAGACTATTGTCCATCTAGTTCATTCTCAGCCACCCTCGGGAAATACCGCTGTTTATCTTAATATCTTTTTCCACAATATAATTCATCGATATATACTAATTTAGATGAGTATTCTACAGCTTCTATGTCAATTATTTCAATGTTCTAAATTCACAAAAGGAAATATAACTAATCGACCTTATCTCACCTCATTCTAATAGATATATTGCTATTTGTAGTAGTACTTATAGTGACAATTAAATCACTGGAACCTGAGCTACTGCGAGGATCCAAAGATTGTGAGATGTACTTTCATTTTTTTTGCAAAATCACACAATTGCAAAAAACAAAAAGTTCCAAGTATTACAAGGGTATCACTCCCTCTCTCCGGAAAAAACGTCTCTGATCAGAATATGTGCACATACTCATTTAATATTATTCTATTAATTCTAACGTTTGACTACTTCATGATGAAGTAGTCAAACTTTACAATTATGCTAGAATACTGAAAATATGGTTAAAATATATGATGCCCATAGATGACAGCACTAGTCTTTTTTTCATCGAAATTATATTAAAAGAAGCTGATTCGTACAGTAAAAAAAAGTATGAGATATTTCTTGCAATGTCGCAACCATTGATGAGTACGGCAGATGAGTTTGTGCTTTGACAATTTCGATAACACTGAAAAATGAAATGAATTAACTTGTTCGCGGAACAAAACATTAGAGTTTGATACAGATTATAAATATGTCGACGGACCTTGATCCATCTAACGGATCGGGAGAGTAAAAAGTGTATGGGAGCACCTCCACATCCTACTTTCTAAGATCTTTCAGTTTTCCTTGCAAACACTAAATTTTACGACAAGTAGATTAAAGTCGTTGAAATTTTTATAGATAAGGGCGCAAAAATCAACCATTTTGCTCAATTGCGATAAAGATATAAAACGTCTATGACTCTTTTCCTCTCTCTCATTAACTGCACATATTTCTGATATATGTTAAACTTTGAAATATACTATTCAGTACATAAATCCTCACAAACGTTGTCCTATTTTAAGTTCAATCGACAATATCTTGTGTGATCATGCTCAGGTACTCACAATCTATTAATTGTCTCTTCGAATAATATTAATATTTCTAATAATTAATGATCAATTTCCTGTTTCTCATTCGCTGCCAAAGTTTATACACTAATGAGAAAAATGAATTCTTTTTTTTGATAATATATTCTTTTGACCGTTGCTGACGCAGAAGCGTAGCAGAATTTTGTTGATATAATTATTCTCCGAGTATGATAAAGTCGGCCACTGTATTTTCTCTCAAATTTGATTCATTTTTAGAATTTTCTTGTAGGGAGGAAACGTAATTTGATTCATTTAACTCATGTTCGTAAAGATTTGTCTGGCAGACGAATTTGAAGAAAAATAAGAGTTAAATCGTAAAAAAAAATGAGAAGTTCAACATCGTTTAAGATGGAAAACGTTCAAAATTTCACCCTTATTTCAATCGAAATAATGAATAAGTGCTAGGTATGATATTAGAAATTTCCGCAGTCCTTTCGCTGACCTTCGTAGTCAGCGAGTCAGCGTGACTACGGCGGCCAATGTGCGTGTCAAAGATCTGTTTCTATCCCTGCAAGTTGCAGAACATCTGCATAGACATTGGCTAACAGTTAGTCGACAGTGCTTATGAATAATTTGCAAAAATTGCCTTTTAAAAATTTGTCTGCAAAAAAAGTCAAGTCAAAGCTTTTTTGTCTCTAGAGGACGAGAGAGATGATTACAGTTATATTGAAAAGAAATACGAACCTCTATGCATTCCTGTAAAGCGATCTTTG
The DNA here is from genome assembly GCA_905250885.1 of Didymodactylos carnosus. Lineage (NCBI taxonomy): Eukaryota > Metazoa > Rotifera > Eurotatoria > Philodinida > Philodinidae > Didymodactylos > Didymodactylos carnosus. The sequence goes on along the minus strand of CAJNOQ010000439.1, from coordinate 10,556 downwards.
AGTACAGTTAGTTCATAAATTTGACCAAATTCTTCAAATACGGGCCTTAAATCAATTTCTTCTAAATGTCTTGGTATTTGTCCAACAAATAGTTTTACAGCATCGTGATCTCTCATCTCCGTTGATGATGATGGTGAAGAAGATGATGAGATATAATTGGAAGATATTGTATGATTAAGAGTGGGCGATGGTGTTGGAGAAATAGACGAGATATAATGAGATGTGGATGGTGGCTGTTGTTGAAGGTATTGTTTTCGATAGGTTATTAATGATGTAGGATTCGATGGTGGTAGGGACAATGGATAACTAGGCGCTAAGGCGTAACTAGTTGTTTGTATCGGTGTAAAATGTTGTGGTGTTTGTTGAAATTGGTTAAATTGAGCAGCAATAGCAGAATTCGGCGTACTACCGGTAGCAATGTAATTACTTGATGGCATCATTTGTATTTCGGTTTAAATAGTAAATAATATGTGATGTGATCGTGATCGAACGAACAGGGGGAAAATAAAAGAAATTAAGAAAAACTACATATATATATATATTTATATCGAGACCTGGAGAGAGAAAGAGAGTGAACAAGGAAAACACATAGGAAAAACCAGAACGCGTATCAGAAAACGAAGTACACTTGTGCATTGGAACAAGAGAGAGAAAGAAAAATAAAATAATATTTAGTGCGTTCTCACATATATGGATTTTTTAGACAGAGAGAACAAGAATGAGGGAGAGAGAAAAAAAGAAAGAAATCTGAAATACGCGCAACAAACACCACATATCAATTCAATTTTTTTGTTCAATATATCGCGTTTATTTCACTTGTAGCAAGAGCTTTTAATGCAAATAAAGGGGAAAACGACTTTTCACCATTGACAACTTGCACCGGGGAGAGAGATAGACAGACAAAGAGAGAGAGAGAGAGAATAGTAATAATAATAAATAGTAGTACTATTACATTTGGAAAAAAAGAAGAGAATAGAAAAAGTATAATTTAAAGAAATATTTATTAATTCATAGAAATAAGAATGAACAGAGAGAAAGAATAATTGTTTTAACGCGTGTCGATGTGTGTGCGTTTCTCAAACAAGAAATTCTTTTTTATTTACATTGCAATGCCTATAATAAATGAAGAGAGAGAGAATAAGAAAAACCAAATAAGATGATCTCGAATATTTAATGGCATCAGAATTGGAAATTAATGATTAGAAACTCTTGTTAAACAAAACAAAGGATGTGACTCAAGATTACTTTGTAACTACGGTTAGTTCATTATTTTTGCGCGTTCAATAGTCTTAAACATATAAGCTTCATGTGCAAATATTTCACTGATCATGACTCGTCTCTGATTCATTTCTTCTTTCTTCTTTTCTTTATTATACATTCATTACTCTAGCGGTTTACTCTCCGATTGGACAACAAGAATTTTGATGTTATTTGATGATGAATATTTTATAGACGATGCCGACGAAAACAGCATTTTAGAAGAAGATCGTGCTTAAAAATGATCGTGCTACATGAAAAAACAAAAAAACGTAAACTATATCAAATCAATCAATCAGTCATATTCTATTAGTTCCGTATAAATTAAATTGAGCAGCAATCGAGAATTATCACTTCTCTCTATTCCAATTCTATCCGTTGTTTGTGTTGAATTTCAATAAATGACACCATTACTAAAAGTAAAAGCATCAGATCAAAACGTGTCTCTCTACAAAAGATCAGTTCCATATCGCGCTGCCGAATCGACTTTTCGCGCTCTAAGCGATTAAACGTAAGGTAGATCTAATCGTGGTTTATCTACTCACACTCTTTTATTGGTATTAGACAAAAAGGAGAATTTTGCTGTTTTTCTCTTTCCACCAATAGATTTCATCTATATTATATATTTAGTCCATTTACAGAGTATCATTGGAATTATTATAATTAGTCTTCTGTTTAATACTAGATAAATATATCTTCTAGCAAAAAAGCGTATTTAAATAATACAAAAACAATATAACCATTTGAATTATATACAAAGTAATTTATAACTTTGCATAACACAAAAAAACGCTAAGGAGTGTGCGAAAAACCCAGACAATATTTTTTCTCGTCAAAATACAGCAATGAAACTTGATTCCGGTGTGGTTAGAATGGGTATACCCTCAAAGGTATATATGGCAGAAAAGTAGACACTTTTTGGATTCATGAATCTTTACTCGTTTTTCTACAGCGCCCCCCTCCCCACTTTACCAAGAAAAAAAACTTAACCAATCTGTTTAAGCAACTCAGATTGTATCCTTAAGTCCAATCGGTCTATCTCTTTATACACATCTGATTTAATCTTCGACTACTTAAAGCAGGATTAAGATTAAAAATAATGAATATGAATCAATAGTCAAACTAAACTTTAATATCCCAGCGGCACTAATTCGAACATAGTACAACACTCTAGTATAAATCAGAGAAATACAACAACAAGTACTCAATCTAACATAAACAACTGCAAGTAAAGCATAAGAAATCAATTCAAAACTTCAGAAACGTTTCTGTCTATGCCACCTTAGAACTAACTCCTTCCTTGTATTTTTTTTTCTTTAGCTTTGACTTAAATTTAACGTTGCTTAATATCTTAATATACCACTCAAGGACTTTGTAGATGACACTGTTTAGGCCTGAAGTCCAAGACAACAAAATCTTTAGTTTTAAAGATACTATGTGGCTATGAACTGTACGAACTTGTGAGAAAAAAGAAGGTAGAGAAAACAGTTACATCTTCAAAGAAATGGAATGAATAAAAATCAAGACCACAGTTAAAAGAACAATCCTCTAACCTTAAATCATTGCCAATTTACTTCGGTTTTTCACTTTGCTTCCCTATCATTTTTTCACAATTGCGATTCTGTGTCCTCCTCGCACAAATCTCTCTCTCTCTCTCCCTCTCTTCAAAATTCTTAAGGCATACATAAAAAATAATTAAATAAATAATATAACTAACTAACTATAGAATAACTATCCATTTAAGATTTACGTTATAGACGTAATTACTGAAGACTGACGATTACTTTTCGACGCTTTTTCAGAAACTCTTTTTTGAACATGTATTTTATAGAGTTATTCAAGTTTGAAACAGTTTGTACATTCGAATTTATCCATAGGAATGAATCTCTGTCCTTTACTCTACGTTTTAAGGCTCTGGATGGTTCAAATTGTGAGATAAAAATAATTACTAACTCTCAGATAAAAGTCATTTCCAAAGATTTGACGTCATAAAAGCCTAACTTTATTGTCATTTTAACTTAACTTACTCAGAGAAATCCTTTCTTTTTACTTCGAACGATATACTGAAATCTTTTGAGAAGAGTGACAGGGGAATTAATATAGGGATTACTTCGTGATTTCTACAGATGTTCAGCTGGTCTTTTTACTAGATGCAAAATTCCTAGTGTATCTTAGAGAATACTTAGCTACATCGGCAGCAAGGAGAAAGATGTTCAGCTTATCGGTGATCTATCAGCAATGAAAGGGACCTTTCACTTCCAAAATGAGCCAATTTTGCAAAAAAATATTAAAAAAATTATTGTCACCGTGAGACTCTGACGAAGAAGTTCTACTGTCGAGGCCTGATTCATGTTAACTTTCTAAATTCATTTTAGCTTCGTTTAAAAAAATAGGAAATCAGTTAATTTTCTAAGTTAATAAATTGTGTTTTTCGATTTTTATATTTAAATTTGAAACGTTTGAAAACGTGTCTGGTAAAACAGTACGATCTCAAATGTGAAACAGAAACGCAGAAAGAATTTCAAAATAAATAAAAATCATTTTCTGCTTTTTTAAAATACGTTTGCTTTTAGAGAGTAACAGCGAGTAACTTTTAGAAGTGATAAAATTCTCGTTTAGAATTGAAGAGATGTTACGGATTATTCGTTGCATATAGGCCTGTGATCAGTGGTTTCACACGTCTGTTCAAATTGTCTAACACACAACTCTTTCATCTGTCACTTATTGTAGACTCAATTAATCGACGGTTTGTTTGGTGTGTGCGTGTGTGTTTATTTTTTAGTTCATTTCATTTTAATTCTTTCAAAAAATTAGTCCAGCTGATGATGATAGTGATACGATCATTAAAAAACAGAAAGCGAACTGTCGTGCTATTCTTTTTCTCTCTTTTCTGATATACCATGATTATGCTTCATATCATGCACTACTCTGTCTTTCTTCAGTTGAACAAATTTAGGAAGAAAACACAGAGAACAAATACAATTTGTTTGAACTTTTAAAAAAATTTAAACGATGTTTTTTTTTTTAACAAAAAAGATTTTTTTAACGTTTTAATGTACATTTTTGTTGAAGCAAATATTGGACACAGTTTCATTTCTCTTCAAATAACAGTTTCAAACGTTTGAAAAAGCGAGTGCCAGAAACTAACTCTAGGAATAAAATCAATGACTATCTCTTGAATTATAGATAAAAGCTGACCAAAGGAATTTATATGTACCCATATGTCATTTAAATTAACTCTCACTCTCTTAAAGTGGACTTGATATACGTTTTATACTCTGTACGTTAATGAAATATGGTAATAATCCATCTGTTCTTCGATCGTGGCATCAAATGAACAGATAAAATGACAACGTGCGCTTCTCTTCCTTCTTTTCTTCCTCTCTGTGACTGTCAATGCATATTTATCAAAGTTAATATTCAGTTTATAAGATTCAATTAAGCAAAACACGGACAGATGGAAAAATATTTTTCTGTTTTATTTTAATTCCTACAGTAATGATATTTAGCACTATCTATTACTATAGAAAAACATGTTGAATTTCTAGTAAAGTGCTTGTCGATTTGCTTTAAATGCCTTTTAGGCATCTTTTTGTCATTCTTATGTGATTCAAAGTTTACAATTATTTATTACAAACGAAATTGTACGCTTAAACTATGAAAATCGCGCATGTATCATTGGAACAGTTTTGTCGGATGATGGTGGTCGTGACCAAATATCGACCTCATCATCGTCATCAAATTTCGATGGTCTTGTCATACCAACATGTCGTCGATTGACAAATAAATTAATATTTTCTCGTCTTCGAATTGCATAGGCAAGAATCAGGATAAACATTGCAACAAGACCAATTCCAGCGACAAATGTCAACTTTCTTTTATAAAAAAATGATGAAGAGTCCTCGTTGTCATCAGTAGGTTTACGATGTCCGTGATGCGATTGAATTTTACTAGGTGATACCGTGAATGATTGTTGATTTTCTGTTGATCTATCATTTGGTGTTGATCTGCCATTTGTTGTTCGTCGGGAAAAGATCGTTGATGCAACAACAGGTGGTACTGATGTCTTTTTCGGTTTAGGTCCGACACCAACACTATTATTAGACGTAAAAAAATAAGGTCGCTCGTCTGTTGGACATTCTAATGCTTCACCAATATGCCAAAATGTTTGCTTTTGTCCAACAGGTTCTAACATATTATTCCATAGAGACAGTGCCGCTACTGAATGACCTTTTCCTAAATTATAATAACAGAGATAGACTGAAAACAGCAGTCTCTTATATTAATGATAACTTTTACATACCACTAAAATGGAAGCAGTCAGGTGCAAAATAGCTAAAATCAATTGGATGACCAGGTTTATCTAGACGTGGTAATTTTGTGTCGGATAAAAATGGTTGTATAACAACGGTGAAATCATCACGTTCATAACGTCCGCTATTAACTAAAGCCGTTAATACGTCATGATATCGAGGTATGTAATCATCTAAAATTTTTGCTTGTTCAGGTGTAGGAAAGGCAGCACATGGGCAAGTTTTTTTATGCAATGTTTGACAAACAAATCCACCAGAATTTAACTCTTTGACTCCACTAAATCGAATTTATGAAAACTTATTTATAATAGAGATTCCTATCTACTTCACAACTTACCGAACGTCTAATACCAAAACTAAATTGACAAACGTCCGAGTCATTGTTGAATGCAAAATATCGAGGGTCTCACGAACATAGTCCATATATTGTTCTGGTGAATGGTCATGCGTGATATTCTTGCAAAACTCACACAAATCATTCCCACCAATAAAAAATGTAACTACTTTCCAATCACTTTCAAAATTACACTTTTGGTCTGTTCTCATACGTTCAATGAGTAATTGCGCTTGATATGGCATGTGTTCGGAACGATCACCAGATTTAGCCACGTTAAATCCATTATTCGAACTATTCTGTCCTTTACCAACTATGATCGAAAATTTTGTTGAATATCCCTCTAAATTTGGATTATAATTTTTGATTATATTGGGCAATGTTAGGACTTTCTCAATAGTATGATCGCCACCCACTGACCATGATAGACCACGATTTTCTATTAATAAACCACTTACGGCTATTGCATGAGCACCTAAGGCAGCAGTGAGAGAATCACCCATTGCACCAATACATTTTACATCCGATGGACGAAGTTGATGAACTGTTGTTGCTGTAATATTAGAGAGTGATATGTTACACGGAAAATTTGTTTTTGCCCCGTACAAATAGTCCGGCTGTGAAAACAAACCAAATGACCATTTATAATATTCTTCAACAAATTTTTCATCCATACTCAATTTTTCAATTTCACTTGCCCACGTATCAATATCCAAACCATTATTTACAGTATATAGTAATGAAATAATGGCAACTACAAGAGTAAACTGCATGCTGACTTCGCGTAAAGTTTAAAAGGTAAAGTAAAACACGAAGAAGTTTTGTAAAATTATGACAATTTCTGTTTCATATTTCATAGATAAATAGAGAAAGAAAGTGAGTTATCATATGAGGCAATAGATTTGTGTAATTAAAACACGTGAAATGATGAGAAATACGGTAGAAAAACAAATTCTTTCGAAAAAGATAGTATCAGAAGATGTTAAATAAAATTCTCCAATGGCTATTGCATGAAACTATTTTTCGTTGGTGCTTGGTCATTTTTATTTAAATTACGTATTCTACTTTCAAATAACATACTAGAAGTATGCAAGCTCTTTAATTAAGATTAATCATAATAATAATCTTCCATTGAGTCATCGCACTTCTCCATAAATAAGCTTATGAAAAAAGAAGGGTATATTTTCTGATCAGTCAAAATATTTCACTTTTTCTGATAAGAAACGTGTTAAGGTGAGGTCAGATGTATATTTTCATCTCTTAGTTTCTCAAAATGTAAACATCATATTTTAAACACCTGGGCTTCTCGCACTACGTTAGACGTCATTGATCACATGTCTAAAAGAGAAATTCACATTAAATATACACGGCTAACAAAATATTTTCATAAAATTCGGAAAAGACAGTTGTGCTCAGAACAGTCGATTTCTTCACCAATAACAACATAATCTATGAAAAAAGTAGAATGACTTTAACTGCAAAATTTTTTACTCTTAAAAAAAGTTCTTGTTTTAAATTTCTCATGTAAACAGGAATTCTTTCTATACAAAAAATAAGCCAATTTGTTTTTATTATTAAGCTAAGATAAACCCATTGTTATCAATTCTCATTATATTTCTTTTTTTCTCGTACAAGGACCTTGGTTCAGTTGGTAGAATCTCAAATTCGCCACTGTCATTCTTGTTATGATATGGATCTGAATCTTCTTTTCTTCAAGCCCCTGTGTGTAGAGACCTGTTAAGAAAATGTAACTCAATCTCGAAATGACAATAGCTCAATCTGAGCTCGATCCGATCCTAAAATCGAATCGGACTAAAGATCTCTGTTCAGTGACTAAGGAGGACTTAGAAATAAAAATGTCGAAGTCAAAAAATACTGTTCGCATTGAAAGTCTATGTGGGAACTTTTTTTGTTAACGTCATTTTGTAGAACGTAAAAAAAAGGAAAAAAGTATTTGTTTTTCCTTTCACATTTGGAGAGAAGTCCGTTTAAACGGATTTATTTGCTTTCCGTGAAACCAATATTTGTTGCCAAATCTGTTAAAATAGTTTTATTAAGAGAAAAAAAATGAAAACTAGTTTACTTCTTTTTTTTAAATGGATTCATGTATCGCTTCTGTAAGAAATCATGTTTATTTTTTTCAATGACGTTTGAATGACAAGACACTCATTAAACAAAAATTCTTTTAATAGGCAGAAAGTCAAACATTTTTTTCTCAACTTCAGTCATACATGTAGATAATAATACTAATAACGACATTCTAAGAACATGATCAAACAGTCTTTGAAAATATTGGAGATACTCTACCCTCTCTAAAAAAAATCATAGGTTTTGGCATTTGCCCCTAATAGAAACCGATATCCATATCGTACAGTATTGCTTAACCATTTCGCAGAATACTCTTGAACGTTTTTTACCGTGTAAAGAAATGGATTTCGTATCAGAGAAAAAAACGTTCAGGCGTATTCTACGAAACGGTTAAGTAGGACTGTACGATACGCATATCGGTTTCTATTAGGAGCAAATGTCAAAACTCGCTCTGTAAGCTAGAATTTTTTTAGAGCGTACTTCGATAAGAAAACGCATATATTCTTCGCCTCAGTCGACTCCATTTGATATATGACTAAAGTTATATTTTATGATATTTTATTTTTGTCATTTTAAAGTAATTCTGAAAAATCTCCGTATTTTCGTTCTTCCTCAGTTAGCTTAACAAATTTTTGGGTGGTTCCTGAGCAAGAGTTGTAGAGGAAATATTTTTTCTGTCGATTGGTCGTTTTCGTTTTTCTAAATTCCATTTCCTTCAGAATCAGGAGCATACCTGCGGTCGACTGGTCTCAACTGTTCTAATTCCCCGCATGTGGCGGATTTGAACACCAAAAAATTTTACCAGTCGCTTTTGGAATAGAGTTATGTCCGCCAAATATTGTTCGTTTGCGATCTAACCCATGTCGGGCGATAGAGCTGGGTATCCTCTACATACTATACTAAGGATGTATGAAAAAATAATTTAAAATACAAATATAAAATTCAAATTACTTTTATTAAAAATCCCGTGTATTTTCCACGGAGTGTTCTAGTTCTCCACATGCGGGGAATTAGATCAGTCGAGACCAGTCAACCGCGGGTATGCTCCTGATTCTGAAGGAAATGGAATTTAGACAAACGAAACCGACCAATCGACAAAAAAGCCTTGGCAGGGTAGCACTTGAAGGTGCTAAAAGATGGAACTCCCAATACTGAGACGTCTAGTTGCGTTAAGAGGTTGTGTGTACCTTTTGAGAGGTTGTGACTACCACTTTAAGAGGTTGTGTCCTCCAGGGAGAGGGGGAGGATGTCAAATTTAACCTAAAAGCCAGCGGTTTTGGGGTATAAAACTGTTACTCTCTCTTCTTCGAAGATAGTGAGGAGTTTCACAAAACATCTCTACAACTCTTGTCAAGGAACCACCCAAAAATTTGTTAAGCTAACTGAGGGAAAACGAAAATACGGACATGTAAAAAAGTAGCTGCTCTGATTATCCCATTTATATTAATCTCAATTTGATAAGACGAATACCACTAAAGAAATCAAAAATTCAATACAATTTTTTAACAAGTTGCGCTATCGAAGTTTTAGCTTATCGAAACGAGAAATTGGCAATTTCAATTTCATTTTAACACCTACATTGAGAAATGCGTTTTATCTTTCGTTTTTATAATGTCACATTTGCATGACTATGCCTGATCAACTAACGATCAATGTCGAAGAATTGTTCAAATAACATTTTCATTCATTTTGATGAACAATCTAACGTTATCTGAACATATCACTAACACAAGGCACTTGTGCATTAAATACTGTATGAAGATTAGAGCTTATTTTATACTATCTCTAAGTTTACTAACGAATCTATACATCTACTATCTAATGGGTGTATTTTTTTAAATTGTTTCATGGTAAAACGTTCGATTTTCCATCGAGCTGAAAATAAGAAACACAAAATACATATTCCGATTCGTAATTTCACGAGGATTCCGAATATGCTACCCGTTTTCTTGGACAACTCTTAGTTTTACACATTAATTCAAAGTTTGAATTAATGTGTATGAGGATGTAAGATACCGGAAATTCAATATCATAGCAAAATTTTTTATTTATTTATTTGAACATGGTTGGTTGGATTGAGCACATCGAACTGAGAAAGAAAAAGTAGTTAATGTTTTAAAAAATTATTTTAACAAAGTAAAATTGAAAAAACTCGAACGGTAAACTATGTTAGATGAATCAACAAGAAACAGTTGATTTCAAAAAAGTTCAAGGTTGTTCTTTTTCGTTCTTCTGACTTTTCAAAAGTATTTTTTCAGATTGAGCATTAAAACTCAGTATGAGAATGATGTTTGGTAGAAGTTGAAGTCAAAGGTCTATCCAGTATGGACGTCTTGGATTCCCTATAAAAAGTTTATAAAAAGTTATTATCAAATTTACTTAAATTGAAAGATAAATCGGATGTAACTGTACGTATATTATATTCAGTGCTGCGTCACTAACGAGGGAACATATTTAGGTGTTTAAGCCCTTTAGGTCCCATCTTTTGGCGATAGGTAGACCTCAATGAGGTATGAAAAACCTCAAGAGGATTTATCTCCTCGCGCCTTTGTTTTCGAGATATC